>JASSUY010039551.1:0-26230 GCA_032466535.1 Forpus xanthops | reverse complement strand
GCCCAGGATGCAGAAATGGAGAGCAGAGACCCGGAAGGGGGGGGGGGGGGATGCACGTCGTGTTCAGGCTTGGTATCAGGTGATGGGGAAGGGGGGAGGGGGTGCACTGCATGCTCAGACTTGGTATGAGGTGATGGGGGTGCACTGCTTGATCGGGCTGGGTGGAAATTAGTTGGTGAGCTCTTTTATTCTTTCCTTGTATTTGCCTTTTCATTATTATTACTGGTGGTAGCAGCAGTGATTTGTTTTATACTTTAGTTACTGAACTGTTCTCAACCTGTGAGAATTGCATTCTTTTGATTCTCTTCCCCATCCTCCCGGGACTGGGGAAGAAAGAGAGGGGAGTGAGTGAGAGAGCAACTGCGTGAGTTTGAGGGGCTTAAACCACAACAATGCATCAGCACTGAACAGTAACAAGGTTATGACTCCTTTTTTCTCCTTCTTTTCATTGGAATAAAGATTTTACTTTAGCACTAGGTTGCTCTTTGGGCTGAGGCTGAAGGACCATGGCCTTCATGTGGTAGCTTTCTAAACTCATGCAGAGGAGAAGAGAAGGAGAGCAGCAGTGTTTCAGTGTATGACTGTGCAAGTACTGTCCAGGAAATAAAGAATTAGGCTCTTTAGTAGTAAGAATATGTGCAGAAAATGCAGGTTTTGCCAAACTAAAATGAAGTCAGGCTTCTGTAGCAGCATTTATTTAAAAATGAAGAAAAGGCATTTTAAATCTATGAACTGGGGAAAAGCAGATGTGTAAGAAGGGAAATGTGATTACGGATGATAAATAGACTTTGGTAAAAGAATAGGATAAAAGTTGGTGAAAATAAACAACTAAGAGCAGTGTAACTAAGGTTCCATTAAAACCAGGAATGGAGCCTGCTGTGTGTGCATTTCTGTGCAAAACTCAGTCTAAAAAAACACTTGAGAACTAAGATATCTGGTTTCAAGTGAGCCTAGCGAGACAATAGAGATAACAAACTATTTGTTCTGGTGGAAACTGGTGCCATGCTATGAATTGGAGTTAAATATGCAGCAGCTAATCTCGACTCTCTTTGGACTGAATGTCTTAAGTCTCTAGGGGTAAAAAGTAAGTCCTTTCAGAATATACATCAAAATCCTTCACTCCGGTGGTAACCTTGCCTAAGATGGTGCAGAGGTTGCAAATCCAAAATATTTCAATTTTTAGTGTGATCTTTGGTTCACTGTTTCATTGGACAATGTATTTTTTCATGGAGGAGCTAGTTGGAGAACTCGGGGTAAATACTAGCAACATTTGTACTTGTGTGCTCAGAAATAACAAAAATGGAAAGTTAAAAGTAGCCGAACAATCTTGTGATCCTGAGTGTCTGATCAGGTAGAAGATGAAAGTGACATTTGCTAACATAATCAAGCATAAAATAATGTTTAAAATAATAACTGTGGGTTTACCTGCAGCAGCACCTCTGAACTAGCTATTGCTACTTTCAGATGAAAGTGGGTTTGGAGTTAATCTAGGTAATTCTATAGTGAATTCCTGTGACAGTCCTAAAATCCTCTGGCATACTCCACTGAGCACCTTTGGGTGAAAGACACTAAGACCCTTCAGCATTATGCAGTGCAGCTGCTTTCAGTCTCATCTCAGTGCTTCAGCATCTGGGTGAATTTGTAGGATGAGAAGGTATTTGTAGCACTGCAAACTGAAAACCAGTGTGCCAAGCCCTATAATAGGACAGAAAGTGGGCTATGCCTTAAACTGTGTTGGCTGTTCCATTGTGAAGGTGTAAGTTTTCCCTCAGGTTTTATTATTCTAGGTCTGAAATGAAATACAGAAAATAACACGCTTCCTGATCTGAAAATCCTGCCAGGTTGTCTCTCTGAATAGCACAGAATAATGTGCATTGCTGTATTGTTTACTGATTCTTGCAAAATGTTGTTCAACCGTGTGCAGTAAAGATGAGAAATCCTGAGGTGTGTTTCCCTTTTCTGTCCCCCTCACCAGGGAGGTCCTTCCCACTGCAGGCTGGCTTTTCTTGGCAAGGTTTTTCATCTCCCACCTCATCCTGCTGCAACATTTGGACCATGCACTTCTCTTGTTTCAAATGTGATAGGGCGCTGAAGGAGGAGCCAGGAGGGTCTTCACCTTGACAGCACTGGGGTTTGCACTTAACACTAAAAATCACCGATAATTAGAATTGCAATCGGGATAAAGGTAAACTGAATAACTCATGTCAGGCCACACCACAGGAACACAGCCTCTGCAGTTTTGTTACTCCTTCCAGGATTGCCCAAAATACTCTGAGAATAATGTAACGAAAAGAAGAAACATGCCACACTTCAATGTATCTATGCCAATTTACAGTAATATTCCTCTAGCATTTTCAAATCCATATTTTGCTCTTGTATAACATTCTGCAAGGGCACACAGCAGCTTTTTTCCTCTAAGTAAATCTTGTACTTAGGAGCAATTTGCACATGCGAACAATTTGCATGATTGCTTACAGACTTGTGCTTGTGTACATCGCAATTATTATATTTCAGGAAAAAAAACAAAATATATTTTTAGAAAAAAATAAGTATCCTACATTAGTTCATAATAGATCTGAAGTCTTCATTCTAACTTGACTTGAACTGTTTGCTAACTGTATTTCTTTTGTCTACTAAAAAAATAAATCCTGAAGGTACTGAACAGAAAACCACTAGTGTATTACTAGAGTAGATAAATGCTTGCCTCATGATGGTACAAGGAATCTACCTAATGCAGTAAAAAACCAGGAACAGCATTAGGATCTGCAGCTGGTTTAATATTTTTAAAGCCCTAATACTTATGTGTACCTTGTACTTTACATTATAAAAACTCTTGAGTGTTGTGACTGCTCCATTCCTTTCTAAATATTTATTCAGCAGTGCCACATACATTGAATCAGATGGGTATGCCCACAGCATATATGAAGATAATTTGATGTTGATTCCACCTGCAAAACCGTGGCCTTCTGATTTCAAAGCGAGTTTTACTATTTCTTCTCAGAAAAAAAGAATGTGAGATAGTTGTTTGGATTAATTTTGCAAGCGTGATTGTAGTTAAGTCCTGGAAGGGGGCAGTCAGAAAAGTGCTATGGAATTAGGGAGTCTTTCCTCGTCAGAAATGAAGTACAAGAATAGTCTTCCCTGTGCCGATAAAGGAAATTAATTTTGCAGCTCAGTTTTATGTTGGTGAGACTAAAATTACATTTTTATGGGGGGAGAAGGGGGTGTAAAAATAATTAGTCATCATATTTTAAAATTGTTTCAATAGATGTTCAATTATGTGGTTTGCTTGGAAAGGTGACAAGTTGGAGTGTGTCTATTGTGATGAACTCATCTGGATATGGTATTCTTGGCATAATTGTTTTTAAAATGTGTTTGATTTCTCTGTTGTGTTATTTAGGGCTAAATTAATCTGAAGCTTTTAAAGAAGCACATTCTACAGATGGATGGATTAGTCAATAGTTGAGTGAACTGACAATAAAAATGTGTTCCTTGGTCAGGACTGGAAAATGAAATGGCTTTGCAGTCAGTAGTATTGACCAACCCTTGTTTTAATTTAGGGGAGTATACCATACATTTCCCAGAGATCTTCCTGATAATACACTTGGAATGGCTAAGGTACTGAGGAAGTTAAAACAGGAGTTATTTTTAAATTGCCCTCAAAAATTAAAATTATGTTTTAATCATTTTATTAAGATTATGAACTTCCTTAGACACTGACTTGAAGCATGCTTTTGCACACACAAGTGCAGATTTCAGAAGTAATGATTACCTTTGGGAGAGTCACATCAGAGCAGTCCTGCCTGCCTCTGCTCTAATACTGTTTGTTGCTCTTGTAAGACATAAATGCAATCTAAACTACACCCTGAGAGAACAACTCAGTGAAATTTTCGCCCAGGATAGGGAAACTAAAGACGATCCTCAGCCACAAAAAAGGTAAAAATTCTGATTTTGATGGTTAGTATCTCCATTAATGTTCAAGATTTACCAACTCTAAAGCACTTTCCATTTTGCAAGTGCTTAACAAACACTCATCTACAGGTATTTACTTAAAGACTCCTGTTAAGAGGGTGAAAGGAATGTATTGGGAATGTCTCAGTATGGAAGCTAACAAGCCTTTTAATGGAAAAAGATTCTTTTTCTTTTCCCTATTTCTTGACTCTTAAGCACTACTATTTAAATTTATGAAGGAAGGAATAATCTAAATATATTGTTCATAATTACATCAGCACATTATAAAACTGTAACCTGATTTCATACTTGGCTAATGATGTCACAATTTTAAATAAGTCCCAAATATTCTGTAATTGTCTTTCTAAGGTTTGTTTTAAACCAAGCAAATCAGCTATCAGCCTTATTTACATCTTACTAATTTTCTGTGTTGGCACTACCTGGTTTTACATTATTTTCCGAAACAGATGGTCTCCTCAACATGCTTTACTTTTAAAAGTGCATCAAAACATAGTTATACAGAAACAGTAATTGATTTCAAAATTTTAGTAAGAGCTTATTCAGGTGCCTCTCTGTTATTTCAGAGGGATTCTGATTTGGTTATATTTTGGTCTTGCAAAATCAAACCCTAAAAACCTCTGACTCTCCCTCTAGTCATAGGACAGGCCTCCATAGTTAAAAGATATAGCAGAACAACCCACAAGAGAGACGATCCCCAACAGCCGGTAATCCGACAGTGAACAAAAATGCTTCCATTTCAACTTTCAGCCCCTCTGGACAATTCAGATTAGGTGTGAATTGTGGAAGATGACAGCAGAACATTTGAGATCTCTCAGACCTGAGAAATACCTTCCTTAAACCTTACTTTTTCAACAGCCTGGAATGCTGGTTTCACACGACCCGTCTAATCAAAAATCACCCACTGACAGTATGATGTTTGCCTTCCTCCTAGCCGTATCACAGCAGTTCAGCATGACGTCCCTCCCTCCCTCCCTCCCTTTCAGCTTTCAGGCTGCTTCCTCCCAGGTCACTGCAGTAGCCCTCAGGTATGTTTTGATCAAGCTGTGCAGTCCAACAGACCGGAGCCGAGAGGCAGTGCAGTGACTCTGCGTGGGACAGGACACAAACAGTTCATCAGAGCTCATGCCAGCTGCAGTGGGGACTGCCTATCTAACCACCTGCGCTCTATTTATTCCAGCCACCTTGCTTTAGTTCACTGTAAATATAGTTAAACCTGACTTTCAGCTTTACTTTTAGAAATACCATGTGGAATAGGTTGTCAAAAGTCAGTGCTTAAAAGATGTAATATACTTAAGGGTGTTTCTAAAGTAACTTTTGTGCCACAGTGTTTGCTGTTATCTTTTCCTGCAGCAGTCACACCACAGAAGCTGGACTCGTGAGACAAACTGTCTGATTATAATCAGATCGATGAGTTCAGCAGTATACTGTTAACTTTTCCTGCTTGTCCCTGAGAACAACAAAATAGCATGTCTTGCATCCTCACATGCTCTATTTGCTTGTATAGTTAATTTCTCGTATAGCTGCACTATAGGTGATGTGCCCCATGTTTTGGAACTGGCTTATTGTATATTCTGGCAGCATCACAAGAATGCAACAAAATGGAATAAACTGTTTTGTACTCCGGTATATAATAACAGCTGGTCCTGATGAGGCTGGTAAATATATGGGTGCCTTGAGAGGCACAGGTGAGCAGTCAACATTTCTGTGTGATGTGGATGTCTTAAAACTCTCCTTGCTAACAGATAAGCTCTGTTAAACAAATACCCATCAGCAGTCTTTTGATAGGAAAACATCAAGTTCTTGCTCCCTTGTACCTTAACCACCCACATGTGTATGAACTCATCCACTGAAGTCAGCGGAGGCCATGATGTGGTTGAAACTGAACGTTTGCATGGATGTTTACTGTACTGGGACTAACCAAAATTTAATGAACAAAATGTCTGAAATGACTGCCTCCTGGAAAACTTGGTCCAAAATTACAGTGTGTTTGCCCATCGTGGCAGGCACACCATCAGCAGCAGCAGAGTAAATCATCCAGAGGACAACACAGAGACAGCTGTATGTGCCTGGGAGCATTGCACCTTTGTTTTATATGCATACAATAAAGGTGACAATATTTTCTGGTTTGTAAGAGACTTCCATTTGCTTCCATGCTGCCAAAAAGCATCAGGGAACTGCTCAAACCCAGGAGGCACTGGGATAGTTATTCAGAAATCTGTGAGGGGTCTCAGCAAAGCGACTACCCTGCTAAGTAAGAGGATATTCCAGGCTGAAGTGAAAAGGGAACATGCAATGAAATAACTTAGTTTACACAAAAGGAGAGGAACAGGACCTGGAAGACTATGACATCTGACTGCAGAACGCTAGTCATTATAAATAAAAGGGTTTGCAAATGTTCCTCTTCCCCCTGCTAAATTCCCGTGCAGTCTGGTCCTTTCCTTCACATTTGTTGCTGCCATTTCCAGCAGCTGCATGGCTGGCTTGCAAGCTTTATTCATTTCCACTGTACTGGAAGCTATTTAGGATACATCCTACCGTCACCCTGGAGGCCTGGCTGAGGGATTGCTCCTTCCTCTTTGCAGTAGCCTCCAAACCCTTATGCTCACCGCTTTCTACCCTGTCTCCTTCTGGAAGCTTTTCTTGATGTGGTGCTGCGGCTGGAGGTGAAAGGCCTGTCGTGGGGACTGTGTCCCACACAGAACAGTCAGTAGGCAATACAAACACCATTGCAAGCATCACTGAGCAGGCACGGAGTGCCTACGACAGAGCCAGTGACACTGGTATTCTCAGCTTCTTCCCACTCCCATTAGCCATTTTGATACACTTTCACCTGAACATAGGCAGCTGGAAAGAACGGCAAGGAAAATACTTATGCAGCACATAAAGTGCATTCAGAGCCCTTCTGCAGGTGCAAGGCAGAGAACTCTGCTTGCAACAGAAGTGTATGACAAAGTAGGAAAGTATTTGTGCAAAAACTTTTCATATTATATGCCCAGAGTATGTAACTGAAAAAAAAAAAAAAAAAGAAAACAGCAAAGATCTAGATCACCTGAAAGAAGAGATTATGCGCTTCGTTAGAAGAGAATTAGAAGAGAGAGCTGTCATTAGAAAAAGGTTGTAGGAAGAAAGAACACCTGGGAATGTAAGTTCATATGTTCTCACCTGAGGTGTGAGAGGGGGACCATGACATAATTTACTCAAACCAAAAAGGAACACAAATGCTGTCAGAGGTTGTGATATATCTCACTTTGATCCTGTTCTGCATACCCAAAGATAAATGTGCAGGTTCTCGCAACCTATCTGGGTATTTTTTGATTATCACTGATTCTTATTCAGCTCTCAGCAGTAAGCAATGAGTCTGAGCAATCAAACTGACTACAAAATCCATAAATCTCCATGTAATCTCAGAATAACTGCTGCAAGGAGGTTATGGCTAGAGTCAGTGAATAACTGTATGCTGGAAGAAGCAAAGAATCTGCTGATCTATTTCTTCCTACTGTAAATTTGCCTTTTAAGCAGTAACTGTATCTTTGTAAGTATGGAGTCTTCATCTGCTTTCCCTTACCCTCACATCAAGCAAGTTTCTGTATTATTAGCATATATAAATAGATAGTATGTTTTATTACCACCCTTCTGCCAAAACACAGTAGTGAAGAACATGCCTGAGATATAAAGAAATGCTTCTAGACAAATACCCCAGCCCAGGCCCTACCTAAAACTTTAAATATGCTGATGTAGGTTCAACAGTCTGGTGAGCTGAACATCAAACTTTGCCACTGCCTAAAATGTCCCTCTGTTTAGATCCTCTCTTGATTGTGTTCTCCTGCCACTTAACTTGTGCCACCATTGAGGGGCCATTGGATCTCTCCAAGAGTCTATTCAACTCAACTGGTGGAAAAACAACCCAGCTGTACAGTTTTTTCTGATTAAATGACCTAATAAGCTAACACCACATGGTAGGTAGGAGCAGGGGTAAGGAGGAGACACTAAAAGTAGGGGAAAGGGGAGCAAGCAAGATTTTCCTTGTTTCATGGTAGGGAATTACAAGACTGGCTGATTTGCCCATGGAACTGCAGGTCTAACAGATCTTTCTTGGGGCAAAATATCCAGAAGTCATATTTATTAACACACTGATTAAATTTACAGACTAAGGATCTGAACTGGAATATATACCAACTATACATATATACAGACTGTACCTCCTATAAGAGAAGTAAACTCATTGCTTGTGTAGTCCAGACACTCATTGCTCTCACATAAAGACAAAATATTAAATGACATGAGAAGCAAAACAAAAATGGGAGTCTCCCTAAAACTCTCCCCCTGTTAACATCAGCTGTTTTGCTCCCCAAGGATTTGCAGAACCTTTCCTGCAAGCCTGCCCTCACTGTGAGCCAAGGTCAGAGAGCTGAGCCAAAGCACAATTAAGATGTGAATCTTTGTTCTCTGGAGCACTCTGTGGAGCAAAATTATGGTATCATTGAGGCTTACAGTGCTCTATGAACAGGAAAAGGGGAGAGAGTCTAGGTTTTACTATGTGGGATTAATTTAAACTTCAGTAGTACTGAATCTTCCAGTGAGCAGAGCAGCAGTGAAATGTATTTCTTCTGTTTTTTTTCACTCTGTGCCGGTCTTCCCCAGTCACTACTTATACTGGGACCACACACAGGACTGAAGACTCTATGAATCTAATTGCAATCTGGATTGAATTCAGGATGAAGTAAAGAATCCTGGATGGTGCAGTTGAGCAGGATTTCTCCAGCACAGCTTAACTACATGTTTTGCTTGAATATTTACAGTGCTATTAATGTCTATTGTTCATAAAGCTTTTATCCAATTTTTGAAGGTAGTGAGAATTTATGGCCCTTGGCATGATTCTCATATGCTGGAAGATAAAAAAAGAAATCAAAGAGCTGACCATAAACAATGAAAATTGCATATAAGCTTGCAGTAGGAAGATGGCAGACACGATTACAAGGACTTCGCTATCAGTTAATTTAGAAATGATCTGTTTGAGCTTATTTTTCCTGTGAGCTCATTTATCACTGAAAAGGTTGCTAGGATGCTGTGCTTTGAAATTTGAAACTTGCTCTAGGAAAGAGCAATTGTGAAGTTTTTTAAACTAATTTTCTTCTTGGCAGCCTCTATATAGTGAAATTAACGATGCAAAATGGTTTTATTATATCAAGACCTGATCTGAAGAGCGCTTATATCTAGACTTAACTTTATTCACAGTTGCAGAATGATTCATGTTAGACCTCTGACTGAAGTTAAGCATGCATAAGACGGATCTATTCAGCTGGCCTTAAATTCCTGCTTTCTTAGTCTAATATTTTCTTCTTGGTCAGCTCCTGGCAATTATCTGTCCAGGTCACTACTTAGGCCATGGAAATCATTCTTCAGTGGTCACTAGCTTTCACTACTGAACAAACACAGAGACTTGCATAAAATGGAAGCTGTGTGAATATGAGCCAGGTTGCTTAAAACCCCAGTGAGATGATGAATGGTGCACATTACATGCCTGCACGGCATATTGGCTAAGCCCTTTCAAATCCTAGTCCCTGGCAGTTTTTAGCAAGTCTTGTGATGCTCCTCTCACCTTTTCTGTGTCCAGGTATCTTTAAATACTTATAGCCTGCTCCAGATGATGCAGACAAATCTCGGATTGTTGCTGCAAGTGCTAAAGCTTCCTCTTGACAGTCATGGCTGGTGTGCTTTGGCAGAAGTGATCCTTGCAGGATCTTGCTTTATGCAGAGCTGGAGAGCAGCTGGCTGCTGTGAGGAGCATCCAGGCAAGCAGTCCTGGGTGGGTGGGAGGAGCAGGGAGAGGCAAGCAGGCACATAGCTCTTAATCCCTGCAGTGGGAGCAGCCACTGCAGGAACAGACCTGGGAATCCCAAATAAGAAATTGATACTAAATTTGTACGTCACAAAGAAGGGATTTGTAGCTTTCTGCTAAGAGTTCTCAAATATGTACATATATCTGCAAATATAAATACCAACTGGATATTTCTGATCTTCGAGATAATTGTGTTCTGCAGTTATCTGAATATTATGCACGGAAGCATCTTTCTTGTGAGTTTGGGACCCAGAAGGCCTGATTCTATCCACTTTTATCCTTTTCCTAAGTAACTCATTTACGCCAGGGAAACTAGTTCTGATTTGCAATAGTCTTGGCTTAATTTCTGAAGTGTCAGGATGTGACCAGGTAAGTCAGTTGACATGCAGGCCCAGAGTTGTGCTGGAATTCTGATTCAAAAGATGTCAGGAATCATGTTCATTGCACTCTATCTGTGATTCAGAAAAGTATTTACAGCTTCAGAAAAGTGCATTACGTGCTGTTGTAATGAAAAGAAACCAGCAAACATAGGGAAAAAGCCAGCTCCTTGGAACATCTGGGAAAAGCAGATGAACAGAAGGCTGATCTGCAGGAGTATACAGGAGGCAGAATGATCTCCCTGCCCTTTGCTGATATCCCTTCATCTCTGTGCAGTATCAGTTTTGGTGCAGTAAATGAGTAAAACTTGTCCACTTGACCTGAATACTTGGGGCCCTTGTGTGATTTTAGGGCTGAAGGAAGGACGAATTGACTTTGAGACAGCAGGGAAAATGCGAGGATGAAGATCCCTCTTATGAGCTTGACAGGGAAAAATAATATTGGGCTGGAGGGGAGCATGACTATTTCCTGTGCTGAGGTAACTGGGGAAGCAGGGTGTGAGGACAGAGGGGATTACTTTGTTCTAGTGTGAGACTCTTCAAGGGGGTGTGATCTCCGTATCATGAAGCAACCATTAATACAAATCTTTATAAAGTGGATTAAATCAAGTCTTATAGCAATAAAGCAGTAAAGCTAGCAATAAAGCTCTGACTAAAATCCTCCCACTACAAATCTGGGAGAATTTGACAACCATGCAAATGCCACCCATACAGCTGGTGGTTATGGGCTCAGAAATAGGGCATGCCAAAAACCACAGGACAGTATTTTCAAACAATAATGACACTCTGCTATGGTCCCTTCTCTGCTGATGGGGTTACTGTGGCACCCCAGCTGGCTGTATTATCTTCACCCTCCTCCTTTGAATGTACCAGCTCGCTGTGTACCCTCTCCATTGTATGCAGAGACCTACTCCAAAGCCAGCTGCAGGGAATCCATGGTTTTCTGATGTCCACTAGCCAGGTTTATTGACTTGCCAGAGGCTTTGCAGCATAGGCTGGCCGGAGCAGGGCCTGAAGACGTGATGTGCTGGCAAAGAGAGAGCATGAGGAACGTGTCTCTGGGGAACAGAGATGGGAGTTTCTGTGTGGAGAGCAAGCATCTATCACGGGAGGGTAAAGGCAAGTGTTGTGCTCTTTTCTTGCTCAGGATAACCTGGGAGTCTCATTTAGACAACAGCAGCCCCAGACAGAAAACCAAAATGCAGTACACATGACAGCTGAGGTTCTGTGCAAGGTGTTGGATCACTTCTGTGGCATTTTTCTGTGTGTGTACAAATTAATGGGTTTAGTTGGGGGAAGAGACCCCCAAAGGATCTGAAAGCTGAATAAACACCAATACTTCAAACAAACATGTAATTTTCATTGCTGTATATAGGCATAACTTGCTAATGCTGCTGCTGCTGTCGAATGGTGTAAATTACCTCAAAGTTATCATAACAACACTCATTTCTTTCATATGAGGCAGTGTAAGGACTCTTTCTTTTCAAAAATAACTAAGGATGGAGGATAAAATAGACAACTTGTATACAGATATTTCTGGCTAAAGGAACTGGATTATAGGAGAAATTTTGGCCTATAAAGATAACAGTTTGTCAACTGTTCCCATCCATCTTGTCCCTGTTCTATGTCAGCAGGGGGAAGTAGTAACTAAGACCTTCTGTGGCTTAGATACTAAGTGCGTTCACTGGAGTATTTTTGTCCACCCTCCTTTCTTTCTCTCTTTGACATCACTAAGAAGTTTTATTTATACAGTGCTACGGGATATTACATCTACTGTGGAAAATTACTGACAACTGCCTTGTCAATGACGCTTACGTCCAAGTAAATCTGCTTCCTTTTACAACATTTCTGTTCATCTGGCTTGTAATATTGCAGGTGCTGCTCAGATTTCTGCTGCCTGCAAGATATTAATATTGTTTCAATTAGACTGACTGCTGTAACAGCAGATTTCTAAAAATTGCAGTGATGGTGGCTTGGAGGCATGCGATGTGAGCAAGGACACCTCTTGTTCCCCATCCAGATCCCAGGCTGCGTCTCCAAACCCCGTGCCTGCTCGGAGCAGAGCTAGTTTAGCTCCACCCTCTGAGCAGTCCAGCCTTTATTTATATGAAATCTGTGGTCCAACTGGCTTCAGATGGTGTGTGTATGTGCGTGTGCCTGCCTTCTGAGTGTGTGAGACGAGCTGGGATCATGAGCCAGGGTTGTTCCAAGTGGTTTTAATCAGCAGCCCATTAGAGGAGAACGGAAAACTTCCAACAGGATAAGAACTGAGTAAGTAAATGTAACTTTGAACTTGCAATCTGGACAGAACAAATGCAAACGAAAATCTTCATAGTCTGTCAGTTTTCAGATAAATGATCACTTTTAAGAGAAAGCAGTGCATGCTGACAGGAAGGAGGCAATTTAAAAGGACTGGAATGAAGGAAACTATAAAAACAAAGTGGGAATTGAGAATGCAAGAGAGAAAAAAAACAGCAAACGATTGTTCACAAAGTTGGTACACTCTCGTACTCTTTTCAGCTGTGGACAGGACGTGTTTAGCTTTAACCTCTTGCTTTCTTGGATGCTATTGTGTGGCTGTGTAGTTCCTCCTGCAATGTGGGTGAAGATTCCTGCTCCTCACCTATCTGCCAGCAGGTCTGTTGTCCCGGCAGAGCTGGATGTGGCTCCTTGCAGAACCGCACACTGTTGTTTGTTGCTGCTGACTTCTTGTTTTTCTCACAGGTTGTTCCTGTACCCCCATGGGATGGAATTGCTTGAGCCCCTGCTCCTCTGGAACCTGTGACTTCTTGCCAGGCACCACGAAGGCGCTCAGCAGCAGATATGGGCAAGACTCTTGCTAGTTTTGGGTAAAGTCTGCCTTTGACAAGTCACAGCTACTTGGACTGCGTCGGCAATGTGGCAAAGGGCGAAGTGAGGACGGCAAAGAGGCCATGGTTTGTGGGCAAGTCCCCAGGTGCCGCCGGCTTTGTCGCCCTCGTCCCTTCCTTCTGGCCTTAGTGGTGGCCGTCTGTCTGTTCTGCCAGACCCTGACTCCTCTCATGACCAGTAGCATCCTTTCCACAGTTGTTAATGGGATTGCACCTAACAAACTGACTAAGTCACAGCAGGGAAGATACAAGGAGGTCTCCCCAAGAAACATTTACTGCTTCCTCCCTAGCAGTAACTCACAGACAGTGAAAAAGGTAAGTCAGCTGGAGTGTAGTGCTGAGCAATAATTAGCAGAGCGATGGATAGCAAGTCTGGCAGGATCATCTGAGTCCATCATCTAAAATTAGCCTAAGATTGGAAGTCTGAGATCTGTATACAAACAAATGGGTGATATAATGACAGCAGCATATGCGCAAGCACTTCGCTATTACCAGCTCCTTGGTGTGCTGTCATTAACACAGGAATCTTGAAATCTTCTACTGAAACATGGCATTGCTCTGTGACTCCAGGGGGACTGCAGTTTGCTGCACAGACCATATTTTATTTTGGCTTTAGGTATTGGCTCAGAGGCTTTACAGTACAGGCACGTAAATCAGGAGCCAGTGGGGTTTCATGAGAATGACTGGGGCTGTTAGCGCTAGGACTGCAGCTGCCCTGTGTTAAAGTTATCTCCTGGTCAGTTTTGAACTTTACTGGGATTCTACTGAGAAGCTGCACTTGAGAAGTAGAAAAAACACTTTCGACATTTTCAGATCTCACTATTTACTTTGGAATCTTTGTCCCACAAATTTAACTTCGTCCTTAGGTTACCTGACCTCATGTTTATTTTATACAGGGTTCCTAGAATGGGTGTTAAATGCCAACAAATGCAGACACTGTTATTTTAGTTGTAAAATGTGGTTTGTTAAATGGTCCAGACTGAGGTAGTTATTTTTACTCTGGAATCTGTGATCAGCACTAGCACAAATGTTTTGGGTTTTCTTCAGTCCCGTAAGGAGGTGCTAATAGTGCAGCAGATAAATAGCACACTGCGAAATTATCATTATACTGTCATTTTATATACAACTGTATCAGGACTGTAAGCATCAATCTGATAACTCCACAGGTTATGGACAGCATCCACACGAAGCAGTTAAAATTTAAAAATATATTAGAAGACTGCTTCCTTGATTAGACAGGGTTCACAGTCTGAAAGGTCAGTAATATTGATTTTAGGAGACCTGTTGTAAAGTGCATCTTCTGCAAAGTCAAAAAGAGATATGTGAAATAACTATGGCATGAACTTTTTATCCTTAAATCGTAAAAAATGGATTCTTTTTTTCTAGTGAAGGTCAAAGAGATTTATCTTAGAGTTGCAGAAGTTTCCTCAATGCTGCATTTGTCATAATTTTACATTTTAATGACCTTTTAATACACTAGATACCAAGATTTGGATTTGCTCAACAACGTGACAAGGAGAATTAAAATTTAAAGGGCAGTAAGCACAGCTGACAGATGCAGGTCCTATTGTGTTACAGCTTTTGATGCTTAGAACCCATTTGCTTTTACTTGTTGCTATTGTAAGAGCAAAGAACATTTGACATCTTTCCTTGGGCTACCTAAAGACTGTAAGAACTGGTGAAATAATAGCAAGTGTGCTGTTTGGCTGGAAGTATTTGTAATTTCCCCTTTCCCAATTTTCATGAGAAAAATTATGGATTAACATAGAACTTGGCATGCTGGCTGTTTGAAATGAGAAGGAAACTCCTGTTTTTACAACATGCAGTACTTTCTGCCCTCCAGCATACGTGGTTGGATGTGACTATCACACGCACATGCTGAACCTATAGTACAGATGTCAATGCATATGTTAACCCTTTATAGGTGTGTTTTCCAGTGGTGTGTTGCTCTAACACATTCTTCTTCACGTTCTGAAGACCACCCATATCTGGCTCCTTGTTTGTCTTGGAAGTTTCCCCTAGAGCATGATGTACAAAATGTCTTGCACATGTTGAGATGTTTCCAGAGAATACTGTGCTGGTTGTGTGGGCTGAATAGTAGTCTTAGGGGACAGAAAAGACAAGTATTGCCAACAATCTCCACCACTTTGCTTTAAAACTGTGCTCTTGAGCTGTGTAGTTTTGCCCACTGCTCATTCAAATACCTGAACTGTTACCTTGCTTGATTGTATTGGGTACCCGGTAACATCTAAGACAGATGTCATGGTTGAAAGTTTACACTGTTTTATTTTACTGTCACGTGCCCAGCCATGGTAGCTAGTTTGCAAAACAAGTTTTCATTAAAGCTCTGGTTTAAATCTTTGTATATGAACCTGGAAAAATACTTTTAAATATGGTCCAAATTATTCACATTTTTAAATAGCTACTTATTCGGTAAATAGTCCAACAAGCAAATTTGTTTTAACAAAAAAATCTATTGTGCAGTTAAACAGTGACTTAAAGCAAGCACGGCAGTGGGTCTTCTGAAATCAAAGTTCATGAGTACATTTTAAGGAAAAGAAGACCCTGATGGAGATAATATTCTTTAGATAACACTCTGTTTCTGGGTTCTGAGCCATAGCATCTGTCACACTGCAGAGTCTGTTCTGACTGGGTAGGGGCAGGTTTAATTCTTACTTCCATCAGAGAAACAATCAGTATTGAGTTGAGCCTGCTGTGAGACTTTGGTTATGCTTGTTACTGTATGAGCAAAATCTTCCAAAGTCTGATGTTTTCTCTACAGCAGCTTTTATGAGCCATTGAGGAAGCAGAGGGAGAGATCTGAGGAAAAGTACAGCTTTGCCATTGCATATCCGATCTCAAAATTTGTCTCATTTTGGTAAAGAAAGTTCCAGACAAATGTGGAAAAAGCATGGGGCTGGAAATTACCAATTTGGTCTGTGTGTCTTTAACTCCATCCAAGATGCCCTGGGATGGAGCCATTGAAAGTTGTCTTTTTTAAATTGCAAAAATTGCAGATTTCATTCATAGCCTGGAAAACCTGACAGAGCTCATAGTACTTCTGTCAATATCACACATTATAGGAGTTTTAAAAGCTGTTGGAAAGTCAGTTCTGTAAGCCTTGTTTTCATGTAAACAGAGGTCAGCATTTTCTAATATAAAATGAACTATTAACATCTGTAGCATGAAAAATAGAAGGCTTATTTTTGAATTTCCAACATTAAAGGCATTACAGGGTGATACCATATCCAGCAGCAGGCTGTCTTCAGGTTCAGCCAGGCACACTCACCCCCTGTATGATGAAATATTTGCAAATACATATAGTAAGCAGAAGAGCTGGTGCATCAAATTAAAATAGATGAAATAGGTATCAACAAAAAAATCCACTGAAAACCTTGTGTGTAGGTTTGCTTAGCATGGTATTCTGCCAAAAATACTTTTGGTACCAGCCAGATGTGAAAACGTTCCACTCAAGTAATCTAGCTCTGCTTCTCAGCCAGCTCTGAAGAGTTAATTAGCTGGTTACACTGTGTTTCCACTCTGAATTAATTCAGCCAGAGCCAGCTTAGATGTCTCTCCCCAGCAATGCATTTTGCCCAGGGAGACCTGGTACCTCTGCTATGGGGAGGAAGAAGTAAGACAGTATTGCTCATGTGGTAGGCACTGTTTCAGCATGCTAGCTTTATAACATAGGCAATGTATTAAAAAAAAAAAAACAGATTTTTTATTTTTAAGATGGGTCCTGAGGGAGATTATACCATGGATACTCACAGGGGCCTTGCTAGACATCCCCTGACTATTTAAGGCCACTGAAAAAGGAAAATAAACAGGACATGCAGCTGATTATATGAGAATTTAATGGGTGGGTGAGGTTGGTGTCTTAATAAATGAAATGTCACAGGTATGGTGAAAGAAAGGAATCTTCACTTTCAAGACCCTCAACCTGCCACTTACATTTGGTATAAAAGATGTATGTCAAGAGGAACTATAATGAGGTGAGCACACAGAAAGAATGAGAAAAGGTTTTTTTATGGCTTCTTTCTGAACAAATAGGGTAGCATACCATTTACTAGGAGTGGACAGTATGGAAGATGCAAGATAATGACAGCTTCATGTGGCTATATCTCAGATATGCTATGTAGAAAAAAGAAAAGAAGGAAGAGAGAGGGAGAAGCATCATGTTTTAGTCCAAAGCAAGATGTGGGGGAAGATGCAGCTGAACATCTTGCACAGGTTACAGGCCCAAGTACGTATATTTGACAACTGGGAGTGAAATTACTAAAAAGATGAGAAATTGTTACTAGGCCATTAGGACACTCACCATCCAGAGTGGAATTATCCTCTCTTTACTTGAGTGCTCTGTTGTCAGACCCAGAAAGCTGGACTTCATGGTCACTGGAAATAACCGCCTCGAGTGCTAAATTCATCATGACTTGTATGCAGACATTTAAACCACATCTGATTAACTTCACCCTCTAAACATGTATGTCTGGGTTTTTTTTCTTTTTTTCTTTTTTTTTTTGATGAAAAAAATATATATCTCTTTCAGCGAGAATAAGCAGAGAATGAAGGGGCAGGAGAGGGCTGCCATGGAAGAAGGTGTGGGGAAAGGAGGTGGTGTGGGGGGCAGAGTAGGGAACTATAACTGCAAAGTAACAGTATCCTCAGAAGGCACAGAAGAGATTGTGCAGAGGGGGCTGGACTTGTGCAGGGGAAGAGAAAGGGAGATGGGAATGGAAATGAAAAGAAAAGAAGACAAAGCTAATGGTAACTTTTGAAATGTAAATATGTGAAAACAGAGAAATGAAGCTGGATGACAGACTGACAAAGGGTGATTTTTGCTATAATGCAGAAACGCAGTGTGGTGAGAGCTCTGAAGAGAAAGAGTACATCATGCATAATAAGGTCTGATACATTTTTAAAGTAAATTAAATCTTTAAAGGATATTTATAGAATACAGTAGGGGAATGAGAACTCTTTTCTTACAAAACAAAGAACTTTGATAGCATGAAACCTTTGCTAATAGAAAGCAATTGACAGATGATATGGTATCATCAACTGGTTTCCTTGGAATGAAACCATATTCACATTGCACCCTACAAAAGCAAGACATTTTTTTCTTACTTTTCAATGTAAAATGCAAAAGGCTCTGAGGAAACAGCTATTTTTTATTGAAGCAGTTAGCTAAAGTTGTTTGGGTGATAAAGGGCAAGGTTATTGTGGTAGCAGCCAGGAAAGAGGGACAGGGTGGAGACTTTTTGCAGGAAGGGAACTTTGAGAAGGATGCATTGGTAGCAAATGGGAAATGAAGGCAGAATCTCACTCATGCACTTCATTGGAGCCCTTTCTCAGAAGTGGCTGTTTTGATAAGATGGTAGGATTGGCTCATTGTCTGTTCTCGAGACAAGGCAGTTGGCACCGTCAACTGCATGCAATCATAAAGCAAAGGCATTTTGATAAAACAGCTCTGTACTTCCAGCTCAGAGTTGTGGTGATGACTATGCAAATAACTAGTTTTGCTCTTGGATTTATGAAGACATCTGAAACCAGCCATCAGAGTAGTGCCAATAATCTAGTTGCTCGCTCTGTATTTATTCAGCAAACAATTGGAAGCAGAATTACATTCCAAACATTTAATTCTACAACCCGGTTCTTTCTGATTAGGAAATCTAACAGAACATAAAGCCAACACATTTAAATATCCTCCTAAAAGTGAAACAGGAAATTAACTTCTCTGTTTCTTCCTGATACATGAGCTATGTGCACTTCAAATATAACGGTAGTATGAACAACTTACTATTTCTATGAACTTTTATGCAAACAGGAAAAATAATTTAAAAGTCGCATTTGGAATTAATAAAGGCCTGCACTGTCCTGTAAATGAATGACTTTGGGCATTGGAACCACATGCTAAGTTTTTATTTTTGATCTTATCAATGCGCAGTAGTTTCTGGGAGTCTCACTCAGTGATCTTCTGTTGTGCTGGTAGGTGGTATTTAGCAGTGAAGGTAGGTCCGCAATACCTGTGCTGACTAACTGGGAATTAGACAGTTTGCTGCCTGTGAACATTGCTGGTAGTGCCAAAGTTGTTTATATAAGGCTGTTCTCTTTCATGGAATTGCTGTTGCACTCCTTTTCATGTAGAGGCCTTTTGGTTTGCACAGTGTCTCCTCTATCTGTTTTGCAGCAGCCCAGTACCTGCAGAAATCAGTGGGGTTAAAATAAACTGCAGATAAGTTGTCTGAAGCAGTTGGACAAGACTGACAGTCTTGAATAGCTTGGAGTAAAAGAGTGGCTGCCTTTAATCAGCACAGGGACTAATGCCACAGAACTGGGTGGCTGTAAAGATGATTCATAGTTTTTGAGTTCTTTCCTGAGAGAAGCTTAGGCAGACAGGAGTTGGGCCATTATGTTAGGAAGAAGAATTTTGTTTCTGCAGTTGAAGTGATGGTCAATGAAATTCTATGGCAACAGTTCAAACTGTATATTTGTTTCCTTGCCAGGCAGAGACAATGCACCAATATTTATGGAATTATGCAGTCTTCTTGGAATCTGAAAAAAAAAAAAAAAAAAAAGCCAAGGAACTGTTTTCCTCTCCTCAACTTGAAATATCTTTGCTATTTTCTTCTTGGCCAAACCAGCAACAGCAATTATATATTATAAGATCCAGTTACTGACAAAATTTTGTATTTTTAACAACCCAGAAATTCTGCACAATAGAGGGAAGCTTCAGAGACTGAACCAATCACTTAGGTCTTTATACATTCATGACTTCGATAAAATAAAACGAAGTTTCAAGGAAAATGTCAAAACATTTTCTCTTTAACACAGAGCTCTGCAGCTATGTGGAGCTTGCAGGCAGACAGAACTAAGAATTGCAGCTCAGATAACAGAAGTCTATTTTCAGTCGGACAAGGATGGTTACATAATTCTTGAGCATTCATATTATGTAAACTGGACTGTTTATCTCATTTGTTAAGATCTCAGAGGAACAGAAGTTTGATTTGATTCTTTTTTAAATTCGTAATAAATTTTATGGAGCTAAATTTGTTTTCTTTTGTGCTTTTCATGTTCTTTCATAAACTGAAAAGAAATCATAGAATTCATTTTTATGCATTTTTTAGCACTTTTCTGCCAGTTGTGGTTTGTTTTGACCAGTTGTTAAGTCTGTGGATCATCTGTGTAGCAGCCTATTGCACTAAAATGAGGTCAGTGACTCAGCAACCACAGCTAAATGCAGTGGTTTTCAAGCTGTAAAAGCAGGTATATCATGTCAAAACTGACATAGGCCTCATCCTAAATCATGTGGGAAATCTCGGCTTTGCTGTAAAGCCTCGTTAATTTCTGTGGAAACAGCCATACTGTCCTCTAGGTAAGACATAGGCCACAGATGTTGTTTGCCAACTCCTGTCACATAATATGTATTGAATCTGTAATAAACCGACCTGCTAACTAATAGCCTGGGGCATCAAACTTGGGAAGAGCCAAAAATGGTTGGTATATGAAAACATTTGACCATCCAATAGTTATTCCCTAATATTCAAAATTTTATGGAGCCAGCTTTTTGGTCTACGCCTGCTGCACATTAAAATTACAGGAATACCAAAAAACTCAGAACCATAAAACATGGAAATATGTGAACAGCTTATTTTCATCTACTGCACTGTGCCTCTTTTATACCAGCTCTCTGCCTACACTGCATTTTTATGATTGAGAAACATTTTATATAAACCAGCAGACTCTTTAAGCACATGAACATGACTGCCATTGATATAACATTGGAAATTCAGGAAAACATCCAGTAATAACTAGGTCAGCATGGCCTGTGATGTAAGGCATTTTGTAGAGAGCTTCAGCAAAATATATAGACTCACTTGTTATAAGCATGCAGTTGGACAGAATTATTTTAACTTCTATGTAGATAATGGGTAGTTTAGAAGAGAAGAAAATGTAAGGTGTTACACTGCACTGTCTTGGCAAGAAAACAGAGGGCACATTACATCTTGTAACCTGGACTGCAAATAGCTCTGAAAGGGCAGAGGAAATAAATTTGGCAACACTACGCATGGATCTCAAGCAAACACCGTAAAAGGTGTTGAGCTACTTCACGTTATTCAGTAGTACCAGATTAGACATCAAGTCAAGCTGTTAAATTTAGGACCCTGAATTGTTGCAGTGTCCCCGAGATCCCTTCGTGGCTTTTTGGGAAGCTATGGATAAAAAAGCCTCGTGTCCAGAGCCTGGGTGGCAGGAGGGGAGGCTGCGGATGCAGGCCAGCATGTCCCCAGGCAGGCCTGCCCAGTCCCTCCCAGCCCCGAATCGGGATGCATTGGACACTGGCAGCCTGGGGGGGTTTATGTGTCTCTGGACTGTGTGTTTTAAGCAGCTAGTGTGTGGTCCTCCTGCAAGGGCCATTGCAATCGCCCATGAAAGGTGCCTGGAGGAAGCCTACTGCTGGGTTGGCCACATGGAGCCACCCGGGGCAGTTTGTGTTTTGTGGAAGTGGCCTAGGTTACTGCCACTGCTTGAACTGCCGTGGGTTTTATGCTGCTATCAATGTTCTCTTGAATATTTGCTACGACCGAACTCGAGTGTTGTAAACAACTCTGCTGATCCCCGGGGAGCTGGGGGAGATGCATCAGTGCTCACACGGAGGCGGGAGGGAGCGCTCTGCTCCCCGGCAGATCCCAGGCTGATCCCGGCGGTCCTTGGGATGCCTCGAGGCTGCCTGGCTCCTGTCCCCTGTGCCTCAGCGCCAGGCAGAAAGAGCGACAGGGTGCTGCTCAGCGGCAAGCCTGGCCGGCACCCTGGGTCCTGGCGGCCAGGCTGGGGTGAGCCCTTCGAGAGCTGTCTTTGGAGCATCGCCCACACCGGAAAATAGTCATTTTGGGATGCTTTAGGCAGAAGCTCTTGACTTCGGCTGAATAAAGCACTTAAGGTATAGCACTGCAGGAGGCTTTGCTTTCACAAAGGAAGGTGTATTTTGGAAGCACGATGTAAGCGTGGTATCAGTGAGGAGGGGCGAAGGCAAAGCACCGCCAAATCCAAGGCTGGACCCTCGCAGCAGGCAGCAAAGCACCCCCAGCCGCACCGGGAAGGATGGGAGCAGGATGAGCTGCAGCTGCAGGTTGAAACCAAACAGGGATATGTCTTGGGCTGCAGCCCCTCTGTACTCCTCACATGTCCTCAGTTCACCCCACAGCGCTGGCCCTAAAAACACGTGGGATGGAAAATTGGATTTGCATGCAAAATAAAGTGAGAGGTGTCTCGATCCTCTGAGCTTCTTTCGCAATGCTAGTGAAATGGAAAGTGGGAAGTGACTGGCCGGACTGCCTGGAGGAGGAGAGAGAGGAAGCAGAGGAGCGGGTCTGGGGCAAGGGCTGGATTTAGGAACAGGGAGGGAGGAAAGGAAGTGGAGAGGAAGGGCTGCCAGTGGCTGCTGGCACTGCAGGAGATCAGGAAAGAGAGAAGGTAAGAGGAGAGGAAGGAGGTGCAAAGGCAGAAGTGGAAGGAATGGCAGGTGCTGCGGTCGAGAAGGGTGATCTGAGACACTGCTGCCCAATTAATGTGTTTTAAAAACGCTAGCATGCCGTTGAGGACATCTGACAGAGTAACTAATGCAGTTGCTGTGACTTCACCCTGTGCTATTTGTGCTGCTTCCGGCCAGCATGTGATCAGCCTTGAATATCCCCAGTGTCTAAAGTAGCTTAGATTGCACATTTAGCAAATACTCATGGGCGACTCTGTCAGTGTCATACTGCGATATTTTGCAGGGTCCCCTCAATGATGCTGACCCTTTCCACAGGGCGTATCAGCTCTGCAGCAACAGTAAATGTGGCATTATAGGCTCAGGGCTCTGAAATACTTCATGCTCCTCACTGCCACAGAGAAGCTCACACATCAGCCAAACATAACTTAAAACTGCATCTTGTACTTGGGGAACTGCTGAGAGGAGTGAACTTATCACCAGATAAAATGTATTTAGCTTATAGGCCTGGGCCTATAAACAACTGGACACATCTTGAGTGACATTTATTGATATCCAAACATCTGTCTCATCAGTGTGGACTACTGGGCACAAACTGGTGGTGCGCTGTTTGTGTAGCACTTCATATGTTCAGTGATAAACTTACTAAAAGTAGAAGTTATGGAATATCATAGTTTTTAAAGGACATACTACTAACTACTGGTAGGTTGAAATTCATGAACTTGCCAAGAACTAATTTCATGTCCTGAAGTGACATGAATCCCTTAAATGCTACTATGTTTCAATGCTAAATCAAAAACATTTTCACCAAAGGAAAATCTTTTCTGCTAATGGTGTTTTTATTGCAAAATAACAACTAGACTATTCCAGATATTAGTAACCTCTTTCCACACGGCACACCCTATTTTTATGCCTTATTTTGTTGTGTTTGCCAGGTTTTGGTAGCAGGGATGGGCTACAGAGGTGGCTTCTGCAAGAAGCTGCCAGAGGCTTCCACCTGTGTCCAATGATAGCTGGCTTCAAGATTGACCTACTGGGCCAAGCCTGAACCCATCAGTGATGGTGGTAGCACCTCTGGGATAACATAGATAAGAAGGGGGGAAAACACTTGCGCAACTTCATCTGGAAAGAGGAGTGAGAATATGTGAGAGAAACATTAGAAAATTCAGGAGAAAAGTTGAACCCGAGAAGAAGGGAGCGGTTAGGGGGAATGTGTTTTAAGATTCGGAGATTACCCTACTCTGATTTGATTTGCAATAATCTCCCCAAGTTGAGTCTGTGTTGCTCGTGACAGTAACTGATGAGTGATGTCCCTGTCCTTATCTTGACCCAAGAGCCTTTTGTCGGATGTTCTCTCCCCTGTCTACCTGAGGAGATGAATGATAGAGCAGCTTTGGTGGGCACCTCGTGTCCAGCCAGGGTCAAGCTACCACATTTATGTACGACATAAGTTATACCCCTTTCCCAGGGACCTGATGACAGTGGCCCACTGATTTGCTCTTTTCAGAACTTAATTTCAAGCTCACACTCTGTATTTTTGGGGTGACTATTTTCCACTTTTTCTTGCAAGAAGCTCATATTCCAGGCTATTATACAGAGTAAGGGTTTTCTCTAGATGCCAGTGTCCTTAGGCACTATGTGGAAAGACAGTAAATGTAAGACAACTCAAGAGTTACTTGGGATTCATTTGAGACTTCTCCACTGCTCCTATATTCCAGTCTCTCTGCCAGTCCTCCTGGAGGATGTATTGTTTTGGTCTAATAAGACACTAAGGTACTGACAAGGTTACTTTTAATTTACCATAGGCACAGTATTGTTTAGGATTATTCTCTGCATGCTTTTACTCACTACTCATCTTAGTCATGCTGCACAGTGGAACTCAGAACCATGCATTTAGCATCTGCATAGGACACATGTTCCTTGGAACATTTTATATGGGACCCACCAAGTCCTCTTTGCTAGGTGGCCCACAGATCAGCCTGAGGCCACAGTCAAAGTTGGTGGGCAAGTACTGCTACTAGCTCAACAGAGAAGCCCAGATTTCAGCCAAAAGTTGTTCCTTGAAGGGAAGATTAGGGTTTAAAGATCTTCTGTTGCTAGCCTGAGCTTTCAAATCCTTGAAATGTCAGTCCAAAATGAAGGCAGAAGAAAACAGAGAGTCATACAAAATGGAATTTGTGGTCAGAAGTCCCTAATATAGAGAGAATTCTTAATTATACAAGAAATAGTTCCTGGATTGTCACAGTAAATTACTAGTTTCTTTTTGTGAAAAGTGTAACAACTATGTCTTATACTGCTGGAGAGTGTCCTGTCTTACAACCACTGTCTTTACATTGTGTTTGCTGTAGATCGATGCTGCTATTCTCCAGTACTCTGGAAGCCATAGGAGAAGAGCAGTTCTGTATGCACCTCCTACCCACCATGAAACCGACCGTCAGCTCTGTCAACGCATCCTGGCAAAACATGGATACACAGTCACAGTCCTTGAAAACAAGAGGCTGATGAGAGAACCTGGGCGTGAGGGCCCTTATCACAGTAAGAATAATTTGACTTAGTTAATTGATTAGTTACTAAATGTTGGTATTGATCTAGCATTCTTCCATATAAACTCTCAATGTGAATAAACATAGAAGCCAAATTCTAGCCCTTCTCAGTTGTGCAGCTAATTTTCCACAATTAGATGGTTCTTCCATTAGATACATACTTCTGAAAGAAAAAAAAAAAAAAAAACCAAAACAAATGCAGTAGGGTAGTTCATCATAGTCTTGACAAACAAATCAGGTCAGTTTGGTTCCTGATGGATGTTCACACCAACTTCACCAGTGTAACTGAGTGCTTTTCAATAGAGCATTTAATAACAAAACAAACACCTGCTACATTTGGTTACTTCTCATTTTCTCCCTTACGGAGAAGCTGTATGTATGAAAGTATGCTTTTTCCTTTGGTGTTGTTTTGATTGTTCCGTAAGCTTGTTAAAGAGCTCGATACAGAAGAATATTTTGTACTTGTTGCAGAAACTGGGGTAAATTACAGTTGGTTCTTTGTTCCTTTAAAATTTGAGCCACAGTTAAAGGAGGCTACTGGAGAAGTTTAATCTCTTGCACAGGGAACTGCAGCTTTGTTGTGTAGAGTTACACTGTGATTGGTAGAGGAGCCTTGAGCATCAGTTTTATGTATCCTGACCATACTTAAATGCTCTTAGTCACCTTAGGAGGTATGAAGTGAAACTCTGATCTCAGTTTGGTCTTCTGTTGGAAGTCAATTTTGTAACTGGAAGACTTTGGAAAAAATATGCAGGCCACCATTCTGTCAGTAGAAAACTGCTGTGGTTGATTATTTCTCAAACTAAACGGAATGCTGCTTGCATCATTCAGGCTTGTAATACATTCCTGGGGTTTCTAGAGAGATCAGTTTTGCTTTGTGCTTTAACCAACCAGAGTAGTTTTGACAGATAAAAACCGTAATTCCTTAGTGTGTTTGAGGCGGCTGAAAATTCCACCACTAATTTCAAGTTCCTTTAAGAAACTTTCTTAAAGATGAGGTTTCTTGGCAGGCTGCACCAGGACATTGTGTGCAGTTCTGGTGCCCTCAACAAAAAAAGGACATGAAACTGTTGGAACAAGTGCAGAGGAGGGCCATGAGGATGATCAGGGGACTGGAGCACCTTCCCTATGAAGACAGGATG
>JASSUY010039549.1:0-55354 GCA_032466535.1 Forpus xanthops | reverse complement strand
GGGTGGTGAGGCACTGGAATGGGTTGCCCAGGGAAGTTGTGAATGCTCCATTGCTGGTGGTGTTCAAGGCCAGGTTGTACATAGCCTTGGGTGACATGGTTTAGTGGGAAGTGTCCCTGCCTCTGGCAGGAGGTTTGGAACTAGATGATCTTAAGGTCCTTTCCAACCCTAACTATTCTATGATTCTATGATAGGCCCGTTATTTTTTGTTTTCATTGTTGCATAGGTCAACACACAATTCTCTTATCCATCTTCTCAGTTAAGTACTGATTTGACACTACTGAGATATGGTAAAACTGTTATAAGATATCCTTCTAGTCTTATATACAGACATACTAGTCAAAAGTTAATCCCTTTTTCTAGGTAAGGTTAGTTTCAGCTACTGTACTATGCGAAGTTGTATTTGTTGTAATTTAAATGTTTAATCAAATTGAATGTGTGAAGTAATCACTACAAGAAATAACTAATATTCTGTTCCATACCTATGAAAACTGTCATCTATACATTGGCTTATATTGCTTATATAGTGAAGAAAATTCTGAGAATTAATTGCCTCTAATCTCCTCTCGATTTTCTAGCATTTAGAGTTTTCATTTATGAATGGTTTTCCTAATGGGAGAATTTAAGGGTGAACTGAAAGAAATCATGCATATATGCAAAATGATGCATATATGTAAAGTTCTACTCATTACTTTGAATTCTACTAAAAAATTTTTTGTATGAGGTATGTGTTTTCTAAACTGGTTCTGAATGACTTCATGCTTTTTATTTGGGCCAATTGAAAATTTTCTGGTTTCATGTAGTTTCCTTTTTTAAAATGTTGATTTTAGAAAAACTATGTTTCTCAAAGCCATACTGATTTTATTATTTTTTAACCAAAAATTCCAAAGTTTTTTTTTTTTTCACTCATCATTATTTGATAATTTATGATACAAGATAGAAAAAAAAAGGATGAATTATCACCATGAAATATTTGATAATGTCAAAACAAAATCTATCCTTGTATGTATTTCTGCAACATTTTTTTTATTCTCCTTCTATGGGAGATATCAGCATAACATATTTTAAATTGGAAATATAATAGATGCTGTCAATCACTTTGCCTGTATGTTTTTTTCTTTTCATGTTTCTCAGACTTGAACATGATATAGAAAACCAATAAACAAGTAATTGTTGCTTTTTCTTTCTTCCACTGAGTTTAGTTTCTGTAGAGGTTGCTGGTTTAGGATTTCTTGTTCTTGCTTGACCAAGAATTGGAATAAATTGCTTGGCTAGGGTTTAATCTTCCAGTTTATAGTCTTAAGGGTGACCAGCAGCATTAGTAGGGTGGCTGATGGGTAAATTGAAGGAATTAAGCTCTCACTCTTTAACTGAGCCTAATAATAATGCTGTCATTCATTTCAATGAATGAGATTCTAGGTCACCTGATCGTGGAATATGATTTTAGCTAAAATACATTTGCTGATGTTGACTGTAGAGAAAAGGATCATAAAAAGCAACTTAGTACTATGCTGGAAAAAGGATACTACAGTTTTTTTTTATTTCCTAAGAACAAAAAATGAAGTAATTTGAAGATCCCTTTTTCTTTCACCTTGTATCAAAAACTTACCTGTGAAATGTAAGTAATTCTTGGACACTGTCAGTTCCCTGTTACTGCTTTGTGTTGACATTTAACAACTCTGGAAGTCAGGCACAACCAACGCACCTACTTTGCATAGACTACCTGACTACGCGTGCAGAAAGGCACTGGAGAATCTGGATACTATACTCATTCATTAACCCCTGATTTGTTGGAATTTAGTTTTGAGGCATATTTTCTTTCCTTCTCCCTTAAGCAGCTGGGGCACAAAGGATATTTCGTAGGAATTCTCAGAACTATTCACAAAAAAAAAAAACAGCAAATCACTGCAAATACATTTTATCCTTGACTGCAAATAAGCTAAGTCCAACTAAGTGGCAGGACAGCGTTGCTGAGGATTTTAAAAGAAAAGGAGATGAAAGAGATAGAGGGAGAATCCTGGATCAAACAGCGATGATATTCTGGGTCTGAAACTGCTTCCAGGTTATGCTGGTTACCAAACACATGGAAGGCACAGCTAAATAGAGACTGACAATGCTGTGGCCAGGCTACAGAAATGGGGTAGGAAAAGGGAGCAGGATGGTGGAACCCAAGCCTTTGTTTATGAGAGTATGTGTGTGCAGCTGTACAGCTGTGCAATCTACAGAGACCAGGGATGATTTCACAGAGCTCAGATGTCCGGCCAGTCCTGAAGGCCACTTTGTTGTTCCTTTGTATAATCCCAGTGGTCTGGGATAACACTTCAGTGGTTGAAGTTGAGGATTTTAAATCATTAATGCCATTTAGGAATACAGATAAATGGATATTCTGAGCCCAGTAACTCCTCTTTCCTCCAGAAATGATGAAATGCAAACCCATAATTCAGATTCACAAGGCCCAGTGCTTTCCTTGGTTATCCATATGCTAATGGCATCTTCATGATACAGTTGGAGTGTAGCTGAGTAGGGAATTAACTAGCACTTGTGCCTCTCCTATGATGAGGAGTTACCTCCTTTATGGTACCATCACCTTCAGTTCATAGGCATCAACTCATTACATTAACTTTAGGCATAGGCACATTTTTCCTTACTCTCTAAAATGGGTCAAAATGGCTTGACATGTATTTTGAGAGTTTTTATTGCTTTTGGTTTCCTATTATGTACACTATGTGAGAAACTGATCTAATAGTGACATACATCTGCCGAGAGGAAATTTTACTTTCTTAAGATAAACAGAGACACAGACAGACACCCTGCACAGGTAACAACTAAAGCTAGGATATAATCTACATTTGCTGATGAATTCTTTCAGAGGGATGTACAACTTGAAAAACCAGCACCTTAATAGTGAGCTGTCTTTCTCTGTCCCGCATTACTTTGTCTTGATGGTACGATGCATAGTTCTGGAGGGAATGCAGATAAGATTAAATAGCACACAGATTTTCAGCTTCCATTCTGAACATCATGCATTTTGCTGGACATAATGCAGATGAGAATATAGATCTTGTGTAAGCTTAAAAAAAAATGTTTCTTAAATGGTTTTCATCTTGATAACTCTAAGTTAGTTTTCTTATATGAAGATGAAGATTTCTCAAGATGAAATGTTTGACTTATGGCCCAATTTCAAAACATGAAGATTACTGTAAATTATTGAGGTGCAAGAAGAGTAATGACATTGATCATCACTTGTTCAATTTAGTTTTAATTTTACTGATGGATGCATGCTGAAGATAGCCCTAGTTATTTTTGTGCGTGTCAGCTCTTCAGTAAAATGCTGGTGTGGGTTTCCCTGGCACCTACTGATTTGAATAAGATTGGGGTTGTATGCCCCAAAATTATACCTGTATTTATATTTTAATCACATGCAGGGGAGGAAGAGAATCCCAGATCTGTATTTTACATGGTTGGCAAAACCCAGAATATTTTTAAAACAGCTGGTTTGAACAGGGCTGCTCCTTGAACTGTCTATGAGCAGGACTAGTTTTATTCCCAAATGCTGGGGACAGTCTAGCATAGGATATTTACAAGGTGTTGAAGCCTGTTTCACTACTAGACGCGGGTCTCTGGTTATACATATAAACCTGATCCTGCTCAGAATAAACCAGGAATCATTCTAAGGCCAAGTCTTCTGGTTATCTTCCAGAATAATTATGACATGGCTCCCTTGGAAAGAGCAGATTGAAACAAATAGGCTACTTCAGCCTGCAAAGAACATACTTGTTCCTGGCAGAGTTTTTTTCCTGGGGAGCAAAATGCCAGCAGAATATCCCTGCCTGTCTCTATGGCTATAGGTTGGCTTTAGTGGCCTCAGAAGTCAAAATTTTTAAGATCTAGAGAGTCTGCAAACTCATGTTTTCCCCACATATTCTACTGTGCACAAAGGAGAAATAAAATATATATTTGCTTTCATTTTATATGCTGGCTTAGGAAAGTGGAGTGTGTGTATGTGTGTGTAACTTTACCTTAGGCTAATATTGATGTGATGGCTGGATGATCTCATTTCTAATGTTAGTGTTAAGAACACATTTTTCATGAAAAATTTTCTTTATTTTAAGTCACCATGAATGACAAGCTTCTCAGTCAGCATTTTGTGCAGTATTTAACCCATATGTAGATACTCAACGACAAATTTGATGCAAGGCTAATTGTTTTTTTCTCACGTAAACCAATGTCAATCACATGAAATTCTATTCGAAGTTATCTTATATGTCATGGTTTAAGCCATAAATCACGCAGCCCGTTCAGTCCCCCACTTTCTTCCCCCTCACTTCAAAGGTGGGGGGGAATGGGAACAAGAATCAAAAGAATGTAACTCCCATGGGTTGAGATAGGAACAGTCCAGTAACTAAGGTATAACACAAATCACTGCTGCTATCACCAATAATAATAATGATAATGGAAATACAAGGGAAAAGGATACAACTGCTCACCACCCTATGACTGAGCATAAACTGCCCTCTTCCAGGTTCCTGTCCTCAGTTTTACATCCTGGGTACTGTGGTATGGAATATCTCTTTGGTCAGTTTGGGTCAGGTGACTTGTTTCTGCTTCCTCCTGGCTTCCCCTCCTCCCTGGCAGAGCATGAGACTCAGAAAGTCCTTGGTCAGAACAAAACATTCTAAGCCGTTAACTATAGACACTGGTGTTATCAGTGCTGTTCTCAGATCGAAAGTCGAAAACACAGCGTTGCACCAGCTACTACGAAGGAGAAAAATAACTGCTGCCGCTGAGCCCATGACATCATATTAGTCCAAATTCAGTGAAGTAAGGTGATAAAACAGTAGAGAAGGAAATTTGGGACATTCTGCACCCTCTGTCACTTCTGATGACACTGTGATCTAGTTACTGAATGAGCCAATTGACCCAGGGAGTAATACTTGTCAAAGTGGGTAAGAATTTAAAAAGCTAGGCCATACTACTTACAATTATTTTTCTGTATAATTTTGTTTGAACTTGTTAGGCTTAAATTTACTCCTCTAGCAGAAAAGCAGCCGGTATCATCATTATATAGTTAGGTGCTTTGTTAGTTGTATAATGTTTTCCAAAACTATTTTATTTTTCTCGTAATGAGACAACGACAATGCTTGGTTTAGATGTACTAGACTTATAATGGAATAAGAAGATTGATCCAATCTATTTAATAGGGTTAACAGGTTATTTTCTTCCTAGTTTCTTATTACACTGCTGCTTTAATTCCTGGCAGCATGGCATTAATGTTAAGCGCTGGTCCCCAGCACCGAGTGGCAATTTATCATCTTTCTTGGCAGGCTTCCTGCTTCATCCTGCACCTGCTTCCTTGAAAGAAAACAAGACATCAGATACTTACTCAAATAATGCAAAAGCTGATCAGCAGAGTATCTACACAATGGTAACTTATCCATGATAAAAGAACAACTTTTTCATGCATTATATGTGACATATGTGTCCTTTCTCTTAAGATTTATGATATTCATGACGGTTAGTATTGTTACTATAATCAAAGCTTTTACAGCCTAGCTGCAAAGGTTCAACTTATTGTCAATAGATTTCTATATAGGAGTCAATCAAGCAATTTCATAAATGCTTTGAAACACCTGCACTCTCCTTGGAAATGTAGAAATAGCAATATCATGTTCTCATCTTTCAAGTCATAAAGATACTATATCTTGGAAATTCCCTGTCAGCAAACAAAGTGGAAGAAGAGTCAAAAGTATATGCTCATTTGCATTTGTTCCATAAGATACATCTGTTACATATATATAAATATGTATATTTATATATGTATTCACACCCACATATATATGTGTACCTATATATATAAATATAAACTTTCTGAACAATAGATTGTAGTCTTAATGCACAAATAAAGAAGAAATCAAAGGAAAACTGTATCTATCATGAGAGTGGTAGGAACTACTAATAAAAATGATACATAAAATCTTATTCACAAATATAAAAGGAAAGGTTACGTGTTTAACAGGAATTATCATTTTACAAGTCTTGCTGGAAAAGTAAGCATAACTGTTAGGAAGTAGGATGTCATGTTCCTGCTGGCATGGGAAGGTGGTTCCTTTGGTTAAGGCATTAATTAGTCTGAGGTGTGGAAACCAGTTGTCTTTGGTGCCACAGTCCTCTGTGACTGTCTTCTAGCTCCTCTGAGCCACACTTCCTCTCTGTAAAACACTTAATCATAGCCCTTCCCTATGTATGTATGTATGTATGTATAGTTATCAAAAACACATGCAGGCACCACTTGGCTTCTTATATTTGACCCAAAGCATTTAAAATATTAGAATAATAGGACTATGTATGGCAGCATGGTGATCAATAAAGCCAACTTAGGTTGTGCTGAGGAATACTGTATTATCTATGATTATTAAGAAACGATATCAAAATGCCAGTGTGTTAGGAGCTATAACTAAGGATAATTCTTGCTTGAGAGCTCTCAATCTAACAAGAAAAATAAAGAGGGAGTCAAAATTCTCGGTGAGAACGGAGCGATTAAGATAAAAGTGTCAATTATATGAGTATATGTAGGCAAGGGGTACAAATGATGGAAGTTCCTGAGGTTTTAAAATATCTCAATATAAATGCTAAGAAGGAAATGAAATAAAAATCTGACTTCAGAGAATTCTCTCTTTGCTATAAATTTGACAGAAGGAGAGACACGTGGATTCAGCTGAAAAAAAAAGTCATAATTGTATGGAGGAGCGCAGGGGAAGAGGTACTGCAGAGAGGTACCTTGTACAGTGAAGAGGTACTGTGTAAAGCTGTTCAAATCATTAAAAGATAAATTAATTCTTCCAGGTACCCACCTCAAAGCAGGAACTTGAACTCTGGAATCCTCATGCCAGGCAAATGCCCTGGGGTTTAGTAGTGGCTTGTCTCCCTCTTTTTTGTTAAGAGCTATTGCAGTCATGCATTAAACTTTTGAATGTGGCTACAGAGAAGACTATCATGGTAACAACAAAGTTTTTTTAAGTCAACCTGTTTATTTAAAGCTTATGTTGTGAAAGACTTTAACTCAGAATGTTATATTTGCCTACTGAAATACCATCTGCAAGAGCCATTTAATCCAGACGCTAAATCTGGTCTATGTCTCCTCTAAAAGAATTCTTCTTATTGATATTCTGATTAGGAATTTCCATTTAATCATAGCCTGTTCTTCAGCTGAGGTTTGGGTCTATTTTCTGCCTATACAAAGGGAAGATTTTCTAGTTTTCTGCAAAACTAATTCAATCGCTTAAAAAAAAAAAAAAAAAAAGGGGGCTCTAATTTGTCCTGCTGTGCTGAAACTTAGAAGTATTTGCTGCCTTCTGAAGACCTGTAGATCTGGTTCTGCATTTATCCTCAGGGTTAGGAAAGGCTGCCTGTATATTTGCCAGACTTCTTGGAAGACTTTTCCCCCTGTTGTAGAGTTTGCAGTGGTGCCACCTCCAAAGGTGGAGGGCTGTTCTGCTGTTGTGCTATGAAAGCTTTGCTGGTATATTGAAAATGAGTCTTTTTATTATTGCTACTCAGTTTTGACTAGCAAATTGATTTTTATTCTCTCAGACTGGAAAAATGAATTTTGCTACATTTATGTGACCTCGATGTTTAACAGAGGCCATGTTCCTGCCCTGTGTGTGCAAAGAGAGAAAACAAAAGCATGCTAGTCACAGGGGCATGCTCTTACCTTGTGAAAGCATTCTATAATAAGAGCTAGGACTCGTGGAATCTGACAAAGTACCAATAAAATACTTTAAAAGCACTACCAAAGTTCATAGGCTTCCTGGGTAGTAATTTTGTTGGTGGTGGTTTTTTTTTTTTTTTTTTTGTTGTTATTGTTTTTATGTTCTCCTGTTATTGCTGTAGCACTGGTGCAGTGATGGCAGATTTGGTAGGAAAGGCTTTCTGCAGCATCTCATCCCCACAAAAGCCAGAGTCCTCCACTCCTCATAGAGTGACCTTGGTGTTTGCTGCTGTTGTTCAGCACCTTACAACTGGGGTAGCTTGGGGAACTGGTCCTAGCTGTTGGACCTCATGATTTAGAAGACCAAAACTACTGGAAATGCTTGTGGTGTGGTTTCTTATAGTACTGTATATGTGGTTATTTGATTTCTCAGGTTTCATTACATGTTTGGATACCCTAATTTTCCTAATGAGCTCTCATGTACAACTACTTTGTAAATACCAGCCTTAATGCTTGCGACTTAGAAGCTTTGTTCAGTATCGACAAAGGCAGAATAAATGCATAAGGCTTTGTGTATCTGGTTGCTTGGGCAAGTTGCCTTACTTAGCAAATGCAAAGATATTAAATTTCTATTCAGATGATTAGAAAAGAGCTTCTTCATGTTTTATCGCATGACTTGCTCTCTTTATGGTGCGCTGGGTGTTTATTATAGTGATAGAAAAATGGCACCTTCTCCATCTCCCTCTCCTCTCCTTTGTAACAGATGTTTCTCCAGAAGGACTTGCTGATCACCTGTGTCTCCAACAGCATCTAACAAGATTTCATTAAAAAAGAAAAAAAAGGTAATATCTATGCTTGCCTTTATTTTGTTAAGTTTTGGTTTCTGAAGTTAACAGCTAGTCTCAGGTTTCTCAAACTGCTCCTTCTATTTCTTGTTTTCAATTGAAACAGTGTGCTGTGTCAGCAAGGCCCACTGCCACGCTTTCTTTTGTGTGGCAGTTATTTGACACATAAAACTAGCAGCTGCTCTTAAAGGAGTCTGCAAATTAACCGTGTTAAAGATACAAAACGTGAAGAGGTTCTTTTTCATAATGGTGGGAAGATTTCTTAACTACATTTAATTCAGGGGTAAACCTTTACTACCATAATTAAAAGAGGAGTGAAATAAGAGTGTGGTATGTGCAACAGGACTGCTAACATGGAGGAGATGGGATGAGATGGTATCAGAAGAGCCCATGGAGGGGTTATAGGCTCAGGTCTTCCAACAATTCTCCTGACACCTGAGCTGTGTGCACTTTTTGAGTGTAAGAGACAGTGTCCTCTGCCTGTTGTCACTGCACATGTTTGCGCTGTGTTCAGCTCATACATGTGAGTGGCACCAGCGTGGGGTCTTTAAGAAGAGTTTGATGGTGCTGAAAAGTTTCTCGGGGCACTCCTGGTTTTCAGTGAAGTTACACAGGACCTGTGGGTCTATAAGCAAATACAATCTATGCAGTGCACTAGATATGGAAGACTGAAATAGAGCCCAATAATCAGCATTTGGAAAATTATTTGGAGTGGGAGGAGAAAGAGAGGAAAAAGGTTGGCCAAATTTTAGCCCAAACTGGAAAAGGTAACTTTCAGTCATTTGGGCAATTTTGGGTTGTCAATTGTTGTATTTATTTGAGGAAAAAGAGGAGACCCCAAAAGATGAGCCGTGCAGGGTCTTCCTATTGGGATTATTTTTGTTGTTATTGTTTGGTTGTTTTGTTTTGTTTGGGGGGTTTGTGCATAAAATGCAGCTAGTTACACTCAAGTGAGGAAAACGCACCCTCATTTAAGTCAGTGCTATCCAACATGTGCTTCAAAGACAATTATACCCCACAGAGCAGATTACAACAATCTGTGGGCAGTGAGGCAGGAAAGCATGGCCAGAAGAGAGGAAGCAATCTGGAGATAATCTTCCAGAGGAGAAAAGGCAAACCCAGAACATAAGTACCAGGAAGTCAAACTATCACTGGGAATTTGTGGCTGCCCATTCCCACTGCAACAGCTTCCCACTGTGACAACACTCAATGTTCTCTTACGTGCTTTGATCTGAACCCACCTAACACAGATGGTGAGAAGAACTTCCTATACTCCAAAAGAAATGAGCCACAGGCTCCTCAAAACTTGCTAAGGTCTTGACTATTGCCAATCTGCTTTATCCTGCGCATACTCAGGTTTCATTGCATCAGCAGACAGTAGGCCAAAGCTTCAAATCAGATGAGCAATGTCATGTTGCCAAAACTGTGCATATGTCCAGTCACAAGTGGTAAATGGGCTTAATATGAAAGTCCTCCTTTGAGTAATTCCAAACCAATGTGAAAGATTTGATAGATGTTACAGATTTTGAGTGAAAATAGAAGAATGCAGAGAATTTATTACTGTATTGTGCACTGTTTTTAGAAAATCTTCCCCCCCCCCCCCCCAGTGTTATAGCTTATGGATTGAAAGCCTTGTGCTGAGTTTCTTCAGAGTATTTAAACATCTTAAAATCCATATAAATTTTAAAAGATACATATGGGAATTACTTTGTCCCTGTGCTACTGCTGTTCACCTGGAGAAGATATTCTGTCATTTTAGTTATTTTAGGAGCTGGATCTATAGTTCTGATGTCTGTTTACTGACCTAGTGTTTTATGAGAAACCAAAGAACTTTAAAGGGTTTTAATTCCTCAAGCTCCCAGCAACCTCTCATTTTAATGTATATCAAACATTCATCTTTCATCAAATCTTCATAAAGTAGTTTGTTAATTTGTAGCAGGAGATTTTTGTCATCTGACTTGTTTAATTTGGCTCTGTCATACAAATGAAGGCAAACACACAGCATTCAATTGGAAAAAGCCTGCCAAAGGTCTGTTTCATGAGCGGAGCTTGCAAGTACTGGGGAAAGCCAAACAGTAAGGAAGTTACATTTGTGAGGAAAAGAGGAAAAATGGTAGCCTTCCCAAAATCCCAGCAAAACATCTCTGCTGGTAGCATTAGCAGCACCAACCCCAATAAGACAGAAAGAATATCTATGTCTGGGCAGATTCCAAAGGGCTGACAACCTTTATTCACTGGAAATGGAAAGCAGTGGGATTTGGGGCTATGGTGTCTTATATGCAAAAGTTCAAGTGCAGCCTAAATAAAACCTTGTGAGATCTTTCAGGGAAAGTCACCAGGCCCCATTGTCCTGGAAGACACTGGAGGTCTGGAGCAAGATGCAACTGTGTTAAAATTTAAGCTGAAAGAGGGTATATTTGGATTAGATATTAGGAACAAAATTCTCCACTGTGAGAGTGGTGAGATGCTGGCACAGGTTGCCCAGAGAAGCTTTGGCTACCCCATCCCTGGCAGTGTTCAAGGCCAGGCTGGATGAAGCTTTGAGCAACCACATGTAGTGGAAGGTGTCCCTGTCTGTGACAGGTGGGTTGGAACTGGATTAGTTTTAAGGTCCTTTAGAACCCAAACCATTCTGTTATTCTGTGAAACTATAAAGGGGGCCAGATCCTCTAAATCAGTAGAGCTCTCAAATGTGTCAAGAGACCCATTGTCATCAAGCAAACTGAGGAGAGCTCATGATTTAGTCTGAGTACAATGTGCATACCAGGTGAGGGTCAATGACATGAGAACACAGTTGATCTGGTCCCTGAAAATAACTACTTGCTTTCCACAAAGATCTGAGAGAATTCTGCCTTCCAATCCCAAATGGGCTTACAAATTAGTTTTTAAAGCTCAAACAGCCTCTGGAAACATCAATTCAGTTGTGTGTTGGGGTATAAAAGCTGCAAATCCTGGCTGCTTTTTCTGATTAAGAGCAGTGTAGTGATTTTTTTTTTGCTCGTTTCTTACTGATGGACTTGCAGAAAGAATGCGCAATATGCTTCTGGCCTAATCCAGAAGCAAAGCAAATCAACAGCTTTTCTTTTGTCTTCAGTGGCCTTTTATCTGGCTGTTTGTGCTATTTGTCAAATCGTATACAAATTAAATGATTCATACAAATGTACCCACAATTAAAAGTTTAGTTGGATTTGCTGCACTAATATCTGAAGTGGCCATGCAAATCATGAACCAGATTTTCAACTGGAATGCCAACATATGGACAATTTACAAATATGAAAATATTTGGTGAAAGAAATTGTGACTAGATATAAATAATTTATTAGTTAAGTACTTTCACAGTCTGTCAACAGTTATCCAAGTTGAAATACAGGTACTGTTCATCAAATACATTGCTAACTACAGGTTATTCTTTCAGTAACTTGAAAGGAAGCCAGCCACTGCCTCAAGCTTATATTTGGTGATGAAAAGAAATGTAGGAGCCCTCCAGTGGTCAAAATACATTTCTCCAGCTAGCACATATACCCTTTAATGCTAAGCAATTTAGCAGATTAAAAGCTTTATTCTACTTAGTATATAAGTTGCAAGCTATTTTAAAGATATTTTTAAAATTATTAACACTTCTCTCATCCTGCAACTATGGCTAAGCTAAGCCAATGGTTTGGAAATTATCCACATCAAAATCAAGAGAAGCTGTCAGCACCAAAACCAAATAAATCAAACAAAAAAAGCCTTAGGTAGAAAAAGAGGCTCCCTGGCTTTCCAGCTGTCATGGTTTAAGCCCAGCCAGCAACCAAGAGCCATGCAGCCACTCGCTCAATGCCCCCCTTCCTCCCCCTCTCCTGGAGGGATGGGAAGGAGAATAGAAAGAATGTAACTCCCACAGGCTGGGACCAGAACAGTCCAGTAACTAAGGTATAACACAAATCACTGCTGCTACCACCAATAATAATAATAATAAGGGAAATAACAAGGGAAGAGAATACAACCGCTCACCACCCGCCAACTGATACCCAGCCCAACCTGAGCAGTGATAAAGCCCTTCGAGGTAACTGCCCTCAGTTTTACATCCTGGGCATGACGTACTGTGGTATGGAATACCTCTTTGGTCAGTTTGGGTCAGGTGACTTGTTTCTGCTTCCTCCTGGCTTCCCCTCCTCCCTGGCAGAGACTCAGAAAGTCCTTGGTCAGACTAAACATTACTGAGCAGCAACTGAAAACATCAGTGTTATTAGTGCTGTTCTCAGGCTGAGAGTCAAAAAACACAGCACTGCACCAGCTACTAAGAAGGAGAAACATAGCTGCTACTGCTGAATCTGGGACACCAATGTTGTGTGCTACAAGTCCTACCTGAGCAGAAAGGAAGTCTAAAACAAGAAGAACAAGCTCCAGGTTAAATTCTCCATAGGCATATATGTCTCAGGGAAGTGAAGTCCTCATCCATACCTGGAGTTCTCACATGCTGCATAAAGCAAATAACTACTGATAATATTACTTTGCATATTTTTTACATCAAAGTGAATGACTATCCCTGGGATGATGCGACTGTGACTTGGGCCTCTGATGGTTCTCTGAGAATAAGAACTGTTTTGGGGTAAGTAGTTAGTACATTTTCAAACTTCTCTGTTACTGATGTGTTTTATAAATCATAAAGAGAAAAAGTTAAAAAGACACCACAGGAAATTGTATGTTTCATCGCTATAGAACAAGACCTAATAAAAAAAAATGTTTCCTACTCACATTAACAAAATATAGTTACAGCTAGTTTGGTTTCTGAATTCAGAGCTCCCCTAGTGAGGGTTTATGGCAATATCATGTTAGGGTTAATACTTTCATTCCCATTGAAGTGTTCAGGTAGATAACGCACATGGGGTAACTACCTCTCTTAGACATTGCAACCCTGAATCAGTATAGACCATTGTTTTGCTTAGAAGAAAAATTATGGCTTGGAATCTTTGCTCTTCTGCTCATACAAAGCTGTGAGTAGAAGGTTGATCCCCAAGACATGCTGACACAGTCTCTTCTGGCTCCCATGGACACTGCATAAACATGTCGCCCTTAGTTTTTCAGTCCTCCTCCTTGCTTCCTGCCTTTGAAAGTGGTGGGTCTGTTTGATGACCATCCCCTGATTTGAGCATTCTTGGAGCTGAGTCCAGAAGCATGTTCATATTCTGGCACTCCTCTTGCTGTCAACTGTTTCAGCATGCACAGATTGCTGGTTTATGGATTGTTCTCAGGGTAGCTGCTCACATGCTAGCTTATGGTCAGAGAACGTAGCACCTTATGCAATTAAATCTTCAGTCTTCATAGCACAGCCTTGAAACTATTAAGAAGGATGCTCGTGTCTGATTTACCATCCCAAAACCAGTGTAAAAGATCTTGGTTTAACAATAGAGTAGGGCTGGGTCTAACATAGCCTTGAGTGTCTCTTAATTATTGGGAGGTAATTACAAGATGTAGTTTAAATGTAAATTATTTCTCATGGCACTTTTCTTTGTGGTCTCGTGGAATAAAATCACCAAGTACTTTCAGAAATGCATTGCAATGAATGATTTGGAATAAAAATATCTGAATCTTATTTGGTTAAAGATTGCTGTTTGCCCTACCAGTTACCAGGTAAACAACCAGACGCAGGTAAAGTCTAATGTTAGAAGTACAACAATGCCACCTACTTTTCTATCTTGATGAGGAGGGAGACAGAAAGAGCAACAAAAATTAAATGGGATTGCTGGACACAGCATTTCTCAAGATTATAAGGTAGCTATCTGAGAGCCCTACTTCAAAAGGTGTATTTTCCTTTCACCAAATATCCTGTCTTCATGTTGAGTAGGCGAATTTCCTGGGGAAGTTCACCTGAACTATATAAACTGAATGAAGTCTATTACAATCAATGAAAACCAACTCTATATGGTTGTTAAACAAAGGAGAACTGATGGTATAGCTAATACAGTACTCTGAAATATCATTGTCAACCCTATATTGCATTCTTGCCTAATTCAGGCTGGAAGTTGATGTGATTTGTCCAAATGAAGTGCTAGTCCTATTGCTAAGCATAGTTTGTTTTACTGGTGTCTGGCATTAAAGAAGACAGAAAACCACTACATGCTCAAACTGTTGCTGTTTTCCCAAGCCAGACTGCAGCCTGTGCTTATGCTTCTCCTTCCCAGTGCTAACCATCTGTGACTCTTCTCCTGGAGTCACTTTTTATGTCTGAGCTCTCAAGAGGAACAGAAATTGCCTTTGATGAAGGCAATATGTCAGCCCCCAAGAGGACAGGCAGGGAGGTGTTATGCACTGGTTCTAACTGTGAAGGCATTTCAGCTGCCTGGGTGAGATCTCCACTCATATTGCTTTCACTGTAGAAAATAAGATAGGAAATAGGGATAAAAGGGAAGATGAGATATCTGTTGGTCCTCAAAGATTGCCCAACACAGCCAGCAGGACTGAACCTAAAAGCAGTTCTGTCTGCATTTCCTAATAGAGCCCATCAGAGGCAAGGATGGACAGAGTGGTGCCATCGAGGGAGCAGGATTCTCAGGGTCAGTTCCTGCCTTCAGCTGAAGGAATTCAACTCCACATCCTCCCTGGCAGGGTTGCGCATTGCAGCCACTGGCCCTTATAACCTAGGTGCTCAAGTTGTACCACTGTGCAAAACAGAAACCAGAATGTACAAGGCAAAGAAGAGGGCAAAGGAGGAATGTGTGTCACTTAACACCAAGAAGGAAAGAGACATAAGTCTGGTTGCTGCTGTCAGTCATTTTATAAACAATTGACACAGATACAATATACAAACAATCCCAGAACTTTACCAGCGTTATTTTTCTTAGCGGTAGCAAATTACTTGTGTTGGAATTACATGATAAACGGCAGCAGAGCTCATCTGGGGGGATGTAAAGCGGCTCTGTGGTGATAGCTCTTGAATATAAACTCCTACTCCTTTCCCACTTCTGTCTTTGCAACTTAATTACCCAAATGGCTTCTTATGGAAGAAGAGCTGAATTTTTCAATTCTATGGGAAAAGGCATCAGAATCACCTTATTTTATGGGCTGCAGCTTTTTTTCTTTCCAAAACAAAATATTATTTTCATGTGATGCTGTAAGAATCAGCCTGTGACCTGTTCACAGCATTGTAACACTTGGCATATTCCTTTCAGCAAGTGCTTATTATTGCACATTCAAAGTCAATATCAGTGTTAAAAAGTTAATGGATGTATGTCAGTGGCACTTTCCCGTATTTGAATGGGTAAAATAAGATGTTTGGATAAAGAAGAATAGGCAATATAAAAGGCTAGCAGCTGTGACATCACAGACAAATAATTGTGTGTCCTGAATTCACTGTAAAGAATTTCAATAGAAAAATAGAAGCAACATTTGAGGTTCAGTCTCTTAGCACCGATGTAGGTGTCCCCACAAATAGACCAGTCCTGCAAGGTTACCAGTGAGGGCAGAATTGCTGAAATCATGGTACTTTGCTGCTTAGTTTAAATGGTGAAGGAACAAATGAAGCAAGGACAGTCCTGGGGCAGGATGGCTCAGTGCAGAGTCCATGGAGGGCTCTGCAGGCATCTGTGAAGATCACCTTCTTCTCAAACCCCATAAAGCCTTTCAAATTGTGATGAATCTCATGGATTCTTTCGAAGTGGTGAGGCAGTTCCAACCCCTCAACTGCAGTGAAAGACCCTGAAGCCACCAGCCAAATCTTACATATGTCCAACTTCTCTTGAACATTTATGCCTTAATCAACTGAATAGCTTGTATGTGCATTTCCTATCTCTGGTATCTTATACTCCACCCAAACATGCAGAGCTGGACTGCTGCCCACATGCATGCAGCAGGTCTGAGTATCAGCCAGCGTTTTTTCAGTCCATAGCCAACCCCAGGCTCTAGCACATACCAGATCTGTGCTCCTTTGTCAGTAATATGTGAAAGGAAGCAAAGGAGAATGTCAGCAATGTGCCTGTAGCTCATGATCCACAAAATGTCACTGAAAATAACGTTTAATAACCAAATAGTAGTGCAATTGCCAGAAGCAGTCTTCAGGCTTAACCCTCTCTTGCAGAGTTGCCCAACACTGTACTTTTTGCTGCACTACAATTTAAAGTCCTCTGCTAAAAAAATCCTCAAATTCATATATGGAGGGGACAAGGATAGGGATGGATTAAATTGTATTGACCTATTTGAAGTGTTTTAAAATTAGCTGTACAAAGGAATTGACATGTTTAGAGTTTCTCCATAAACAAATCAGTAAGCCTTGAGTAAACTCTGCTCAGGTAGTTTAGGCATTTGAAGCTGACTTAACAAAGGGGAAGAATTCTGCGTAACAACTGTGGCGTATATTGGATGGCTTCTCTTTCCTTGGAGAGAAGCAGGAGGCTGAATAGTGGGTAAAGGACACTGAAACTAAAGAAGAAAAAGAAGTCAGAATCTGGAGTATATGGTAAGAGTAGAAGCCACCTACCCCCATCACTACCTCATGCCTGTCCTGCATGTGGAATGCGCTCCATATGCACCCAGAGATGCTCTGATGACAGCACAGATAAACTCCTTGATTGGAATTGCCTCTGAAGATTTGATAGCTGTTGAACTTCCCTCTTCACGGAATGATATAGCCATTATTTTTGTTAATTGCCTATCTTTTTTCTTTTGTTTTGCTGAAGTATTACAGTGAATTAGGTCACAAAGGGGACATTTAGCCGTGTAACAGAATAATGTGTTGTAGAGATGGGGACAGAAATAAGAGCGTCACAGCTTCCTCTGTGTAGTATCATATATTTTTTTAATGTTACCCTGTTCAAATTACTCTTTTCAAACTGACTGCTTAGCAGGGGCTGTCTAGGTAGGAAATGCGATCCTGTTTCTCACAGGATCTGTCAATGTGTGAATGGAACTGCTAAACTGATTTACAGTGTTTAAGCACAGCTACTGCTGGATGTGTGAGGCTAGAGTTACCAAACAATTAGTGTGAAGACATCAATGGTATTTTACTTATGAAAGGTCTATTGGTGTTCTGTAATTAGGCCAATCTAGCCACAATAATTCATGAGCTGTAGTTGGCAAAAATATTCATAAAAAGTTAACTGCAGTAGACAGTGATCAATGAAATCCCTATCTTTACATGCTTTGTAGCTAAACCACTGTTATTTGTACAGATATGTTCATTAAGGAGTTTTTATATCCTTCCTACTTCATGCACAGGAGATGCTTGAAGAGCACATGTAGAGAAGATATATGTGCTCTTCAGACCAGATGCACAAGTGAAACATATGCATGGTCTTAGCCCTGCACAGGCTTAAATGATGCAGGCAACATGCATCCTTGTTCTTGGGCTGTCTCCCCACAAGTCACTCGGCAGAAGGTGGGAGAGAGCCTGAGACAATCTGTGGAATAAAATAGGCCATTGTGGTAAAGTAAGAGGTTGGTGATTTGTGCTGATAAACTTGTTAATATTTAGAATATGATAAAAATCTCTTGGCCCTTGTCCAGTCTCATTTATTGTAACACTTTTGGACAGGTTTGAATGAAACTGGATCTATGCTGGAGAACTGAGACACTTGCTTTACTGGACAATTTGTCTAAGACTCGAGATGGTACAGGTAAGCTGAGGATTGTTTCCTTAAGACCTTCTTAACTTTGATATATTGTGTTTACATTCTCATTAAAGTGTACCAGCCTGTATATCTAATAAACACTACTGATTCCCTTGATAAACTGCTGGTTTATCCCCTGGTTTCTAGTCCCCTTTCTTATCTGATCTCTGCTCTGCTCATGCATGGTGCTTTTTTTTCCTCTCTGATCTCTCAGTTTGTCTTTATTACACATCTCAGATTGCTGAATGAAAGCTGGTCTCAAATACCATTTGCTTTTGAAGACTTGGTTGCTTGATTTTGAGACCTAAAAGCTCTTGATTATTTTATGACTTTTTTTTTCCTCCAATATTGCATGCATTTGTGCACATTCTTTCTCTGGCCTTAATTGTAGTGATGTATTTATAAAGGTAGCATATCTCATAGACACTAAATGGGAAAATTGGATTAATCTTAGAAGATGCTATATATGGATTTGTGTATCTGTGTGTATTGTCACAATTTCCAAATAGCTCAAAAATTTCTAAAAGGCCTTTAGGTCTGAGTTTAATTTTTCTGTCAGTGAAAAGAAACATATGCATAGTTGCTGACATGAACATTCATAAGACCAAGTTACTGCTGTTGGTGAAACCCCCAAAACAATTAAAGATGTAAAATTAAAATCAACTGGAAACTTTATTAATCTGTCAGGTATATCAGGCACTGCCAACAACTTCTTGGCCTAGCAGTTTTTGTCTGGGCAATGTTTCATAGAAATTTGAATGAGAAGGGTTTATACATAGTGGAACTAGATGATCTTAAGGTCCTTTCCAGCCCTAACTATTCTATTATTCTATGGTGGCAGCAGGCAAGAATGGTTAGATAAGAGGAGTGTAGTTATTTGGTAATTCAGATTAGGACTGTCAATTCCTACATCAAGTAAATGTGGGAAGACAACAGCAATAGTTGTCAGAGATGTGGACAAAGAGGGACCAGGTCTGGTATTGCAGGTAGTGGTTGGAGGATGGGAAACAATGGCAGATAACAAGAAAAACTGCCACGACAAGTAAAATCACTTTGAAATTGATGAGAAAAGACATGGACTTGATGTGGAAAGAGAAGATGGGGCAACAGGGTAAAATTATTTACTGTGACCATATCAAAACTTCCTGACCCTGGTTTTGCTAATGTATAAGGTAACATAAGTAGGTGCATTTTCAGTGTCGAGGGACTTTAAACACAGTTCTTCTCTTCTGACCACATTTATCTTCTTATCACCTTTTACATGTAAATCACATTAATATACTCTCCCAACTTGTGCATAGGCTGGGAAGATGCAATGTTGGTTTAAGAAAGCTTACCTGCATCTAGGGATGCCTATCTTACTTTTAGAGATCTGGTCCTTATATATCCATTTCAAATTAGTCCAGTGTCCAGTAATTCCCCTCTGTGATTCTGGTCCATGCATATACATGTTTGCAGAGCAACTTGGTATCATTTTTCTCTGAAAATATTTCCACAACTGTCAAGCTGCATAAGCCATCTCTGAATCCAGTGCAACTGCTGTGCGAATGGGAGCATAATTCAGACTCAGGCAAATATCTGAGATTAACTATTACCCTGGCCTAATGAAGGTTACTGTGAATCTGATTATAATAATACTGAATTACTAGAATAATACCTCTGAAAACAATGCAGGACCATGTTCACTGTCTCCTATTGTAGCCTAGATTTTTATTCTGAGACTGACAATGCAATTCTAAGACTATGTGGATATAGTTTTCATTGTGATTAAACAAAATCTTGTTGGATTTTTCTGACATTCAGCTATTGCTGAAGATGTTAAAGCAAAAGTAAATACACTAATCATTGCTAACAAAGCAGACTAATCCATGCTGATCTACAATTTATTTAGGATCCTTTGGAGCAACAAAGAGATTAAAGTATATAAAAAAGAAGAGGTAAACAGTGGGTCAGAGATTAGAAGTGAAAAAGGAAAAAGCTGGCTTCTCCCAGACCACACACTGATACTGGACCTTTGGTCAGTGATTGTTAGAAAATGTTTCATGTTTCATTTTCCCCCAGAAACTTAGAAACAGAAGGTTTGATTGGCACTTGTCATGGCTGATAGAGAGACGAAGATGCTTTGGTAAAAAGGAGAAGGAGGCAGCCATGTCAAAAGCAAAAGTAGTCAAAGGATGATTCCTCCTTTCTGTGGTTTTGTCTCTTTCTAAATTATTCAAATCTGGGTGGCATCTTAGGATAACTGGCATTTTGACACAGCTTAAAGGATTGTCTCACTAACTCTATTGAACTAAGGCTGCCATCCTTTAAAAAAAATTATAAAGAAGCAGATCTTCTATAATCTGATGTGTATACAAACCAAAGGCAGCTTGGTGCAAGCATCTTAAATATTTTGGAAGGGCAGGCAGCAATTTCATCCATTTTGTGACTGATTGTCTTCTTCATCCATGTGCAAGAATGCTACTTATTGGTTTATAAAAAGCCTTTATTTTCTTTAGAATATCCATAGTTGTTTGCAATGTATCTGCTGGTTACAAATCCAAGTCAGGCCAGCTGGATTAGAATCAACAAACATAAGGAATTTTCTCAGTCGAAACAAGGTTCCTCACCAAAGGGGAATCTCTTCTATTGATGGTCATCATGATTATGGATTTTCCTTTTAGGAACAATTTTCTTTCTTTCTTTTCTGAAAGGGATCGTGTCCCTGCCTTTGAGCTTTGTCTGAACCTTGCTGCCTGGTGTAAATGGGCTCCCCAGGGTTAGGAGCTCCTCTGTCATTCTAAGCTGCCATTTTAGACTTTGGGATCCTCTTCACTTATTCATAACCAAAGCCGAATCCTGCTCACTTTGGGAATCATGCACTGAAATAAATAATGACATATAATTTATCAGGATTAGATGTCCAGTGGCATTATGCACTTAACTTACCAAAAGCATTCAGCAAAGCCCATGCTTCCCACACAGTTATAGCCATCACAATTGGCTGTAGTTAGCAGGAAAAATATCACCTTAGGCCTTATATTGATGTGTTTGCTTTGAGCCTTCATTGCCTGGATTAGTTTTTTAATTCCTACTGAAGAAAGTCATTCGTTCTCTGAAAGATCCAATTGCTTTGGGCAGACTTCTTGTATGGAGGATACCCGGGGAGTTTCTGAGGTCCTTCAACCCTATCCAACATGGCAGAAAACTAAACTTTTCATAATGGACAGATTAAAGTGTCAAAAGAAACTAACTGGTTAAGCACAACTTTTAATGATAAAAGGTTGAACAGTTTTGCTGAGTTGAGTTGAGTTTAGTCCATAAGTCTTTCAGATTTTTATGGACAGCTCATGCATGTTCATTATGCCAGTAAACACAGACCAAGACAGTCATGCAAAATTCCTGAGGAGACAACTGAAATGAGAGTAGTCCCAACACTGGGAACTATGAGGTAAGCACCTTCTTACTTGGCAGTAGAAGTAGGATCACTGAGTGCTTTGAACTATGACATTGTGTTTTTTCTGAACTGTTCACTGGGGGAGGGCCGAAAAAGATGCACACTAATCTCTAATATTTTTTAACAATTCTTACTATTCATACCTTTATGTATGATTTAACTTTTCATGATCTAGCATTAGAAGATTCAGTTGAAGATTCACATGAAGAGAAAGATAGCTTTTGCAATGGAGGTGGGATTCTGAAACTGCAGAAAGCCGGCATGGTACTCTTCATGTGGACTTTGGTGGATTTCCCAGACTGGATTACAGAAACCCCAAGATGCAGAGCAGCAACAGGAAGAAGAGGAGGAAAAAGCACAAGTCTTTCATATTAATTCAAAACTAAAGAAGGCTTAACTCCCTCTGCCAAGGTACTGAAAGTACGACCATCTCTGGCTTCCAAGTTGGTGAGTTTTTATGTCTAAGCTTGTGTTTGATTCCAGAGATCAAATGCGAAGAGAGTAGTTGAACCATTAGAAATAAACACCTGCTCCAATCATTTTCTATTATGTTGCCATACCTCAGACATTATTGTGATTATCAAATAACATTAGCCAGCAGGAATACACTTCTGAATATTATGTCTTCTGTAAAGTGATATTGTTCATGATAGCAGGACAGGCAGGGGATCTATTTTCAAAACTAAATAATATACTCGAAACCTGAGCAAGCCTTCCTTTTACACAATTTAAACTATTTCTGTGTATAAAATAATTGGGCTGTTATGTGCAATTGCCCAGTGAAATGCATGAAAGTTACAATTTTTTGCATGTGTGGTTTAAGCTGCTCTGCTACATAATCATGACCCAAAGAGTTTTCAAATGCAATGTTTCATCTGCTTAGAACTAAAACCATCCTTGTTGATGTCACCATATGATTGGCAAATAAGACTTGCATCCCGCAATGTTGCAGGTGTTCACAGGTTCTGGTTTTAGGTCCCAGGTTTAAATCAGCAACAATATAAAGCAAAATGCTGACTGACCCAAATATCCTAAACTGGAATTATTTGCCCAGATCACTGAAGTCAGTAGCCTTAAAGTGCTGACTATATTATCTATATTTCCCTCAGCCTGTGAAATTAGATTTCTTTTATGGATCCATCATGGTAATGTTGAGTCATTAGATACATCATACTACACTTGTCAGCCAGCCTTCCCTGTTCATCTGGACTGTAAAGCATATTAAACAGACAATAATAGTACCCTTCAGGATGATTAGGTTGTCACGTTTTCCAGTCGAATAATGTACTTTGCTCCTGTATCCCACAGGCAACATAGGGCTTCTTTGAAACCCAGGTCCTCTGCGCTCCACTTGCAGTAGGTGGTGCCAGGGACATTTTTGCCCTCCTCTGCCATTAAGTTTCCTTCTCCAGTTCTCTGTAGTACCTGTGAAAGTCAGCACAGATGCTAGGCCTTCATTCAGCCACGCTTCATCCCATGGTGCCAGTTCCTGGAAAGAGGCTGAAATGTGCTGGCAGGCTGCAGAGTCACAACACCGAGTGAAAAGAGAGTTGTTCAAACAGCATCTAATGGACTTAATCCCCACTTCCTGCCCTTTCAGGATAACAACCAAGTTTCAAAGGCAGTGCAAACTAATACACAACTCCTAGGAACAGTTTGACAAAGTTAAAACATTCATCAGACTGAAGCTGGTGGCAAATTAAAGTCTCTCAAGAGGCTAAGAAAGGTGAAAGAGAGATTTCTTTTGTAAGTGTTTCAATCTACCCAGTGACCTGCAGCCTGGCTGTGGCCAGACATGAAAAGCACAGCCTGCCCAGAGCAGTCCCTGCCCTCCTGATCTCGGCAGCCCAATTTCCTCACTGCATATGCCAAGACTTGCTGTCTGTGGAGCTATTTTGGTGCTATATAGGGAAACTGCATCTGGATGCTTTAGATGTTAAATTTAACTTAAGTAGGGCCAAACTCACATCCAACTGTTTAGAGTCAGTATTTTGGTGGCCAATTTCAGGCATATCCTCCTTATGTTTACCTCTTCCAGTAGCTGCTTGCTTTATTTGGTTGTATCTGTGCAAGAAAGAAAAACACAACTCAAATGCCACTGAGACCTGTTCCCTGTTGCTTCTCTGGAAAATCCCTCACAAGGTAGTGGGTGGATGACAAAGTATCGCAGGCCTCTTCCTGCTCTGTCCAAAATGCCATGTTGTCATGCAAAGTTGTGGTCTATTATAGTGGGTCGGTTTTGTACTTGCTGGTGATTTGTCATGTAAGGTGATGATCATCTGGACCACTTCTTTCCTGTATAAGATCTTTTTTTATCCTCTTTCAGGTGACATTAAACCAGCATGGGGACATTAGTGTTGCATAACTCCATGTTGTACCTTTCTGGCTGCCATGACAGAAATACAGCTGCATATTTATGCCTGGTTTGGATCCCATTTGTAGAACTGAGGACCTGCTACAACCTGTTCTGCTGTTAGTGATAGTAACGATGTCACATAAATCTTTCAAGGTGTCAGCATCAGTTCAACCTTTTCCACTACCACAGGGATGTGCAAGTAAGCTGTGGGGTTTCTGGCCCTGTTGTCGGCCATGTGCATTGTGCCAGTGCTCCTTTTTTGGGCTAGAGCATCATCCTCCTCTGAATCACAGCTGACAGCTCCTAACAGTGCAAGCAGCAGCCTCGCAGCCACTTTTCCCATCCATACTTGCTGTCGGCAAGATTCACGCTGAAAATGCCAACAAAGCAAATTATATGCTATTGTACAATCATGCTACAATCATTTCTGTAGAAAATGTGCCTTTAATAAGTGCGTTGTAAGAAGTTCCCTCCTCTTTTGTGTTTAGCATAATGAACCTTCAGACAGCATTTTAAAGAAAGCATAGCAGTCACTAAGGTCCTATTTCTGTGTTTATTTATCCAGCAATTTACATTAAGCGACAAGTATAATTAGCTTTTCTGGATAAACACTAAGCAAACAGGGAGTATTTTAAAAATATAATAGGGCACCCTGCAGTGGTTATCTTTTTTTAATACTTTATTCAGAAAAGATATTCCCAGATGCCACAGATTCTCCTGTTCGGCATTGCTTAATGGCTGGTGCTCCAAGGCTCTTGCTGAGCCCTGTATGCAGGCAGGTGGCTGCCTTCAGGAGTCATTAAGAAGCCTTATCTAGGAGATTTAAAGGTGTGCTGCTAGATAGCTTGGCCAAATTAGACCTTTCTAAAGGCCTAATCAAATCAAAGCAACTGAGTGTAACTGGATGTTGACTCAGTCTCATCATGAGGAGGATTAATGAGGTGACCCAAAGGCCAGAGAAAACACCAGCCAGGTCTATGCATGAACCACAACAGCAGGGTGCAAATGCCAAGGGAGGGCTTGACACTGGCATCCTCAGGTGTGTGTAGATAGACAGTGCAGCTCCTGGCTGTAAGGGCCCAACAGACTGATGCTGCTGGGACATTGTGCCTAACCCTGAGGAATAAACCTCAGGTATCTGTTATCTGGGATCATGGCATGCACTGCTCAGAGGATTTTGTCCCTGCTCAGGTTGTTATAGATAATTTTTATAGTGATGTAACTTTATTTTCACAAAATTGTTCATATGAATCTAAAAATGACTCTGTGGCTCTTATGTGCTGTTCTGAGGGTCTAGATAAGAGTCGGGTTGTATCTCTCCCCCCAACATATATCTCTTCTCTTGGTAGTGTACAGCCCTGGAATCCAGCTGTTCCCCTGTGTTCTTCTGGACAATCTGCACAGGAGCAGCCATCCCTTTGGACCTTGTATGGCCTCTGCACTGCTGTCCTGCCCAGGAACACATGGAGGAAGGTCAGCAGGATGGAGAGTTGCATGTGAGTATAGGCTGTCTCTTTAGTCAGCAGAGAAAATCTGTGCTACCCATCTGGAAAAGCCTACTTCTCTCTATTGGCCACAGAGGGAGTCCTAATTTAGACTGCCTACTAACACTAACTAGTAAGAAGTGTCTTTCTCCTTTGGTGGGCTGCAAAGAAGCTGTTACAAAGCCCTCAGGGCTGGCCTCCCAGGAGCTGTTAGCTACTGCTCTGCTCTGGCAGGGATGCCAGCTGGACCTGTGTGCCCTCTCTGGTAGAAAGTCAGCATGAACTCCAGAGTTCTGAAGGCTTATAATGAGATGGTGGCAGTCCTTTCACCAGAAGAAAAGCAAGGGGAAGTAGGAGGGAGAAACTGTGTTTATGCATCAGGCCTTTCCTCTTTCACACCTCTGTAGTGAACAGTTGGATGTTGTTTATTTTTGGAACAAACAAAATTCAGCAAACACCATCTGCTTCTGGCAAAATGAGCAACACTCGCTAAAACAGAAACAATATGCATTAAAATACCTCTGAAAGAACAACAGGTCCCTTAAAAATATGACAAAAGCTGAGATTTTGTTCAATGCCAAAAATATGGATAGAAATGTTTGTGCAGAATCTAAAATAGAGCTGTACCTAACATAATCCCAAAAAAAACCAAAAAAAATAATTACTTTGATTGTTTTTCTGCATGAAGTTTAGCAACTGCTTGTTAATCTGCCTCCATCACAAGTTATCTGGGATGCCGCACAGAAGTTACAACAGCAGTTTGAGTATTTCTGCACTTCTGTGCTGTCCTGAACCTGTTTTTACCTTACACAGAACTGAAAGCAGTTCAATCTGATGGGCAATTCCAAGTTTTCATTTGAGATGTTCCCACTTGTTCAGCTTTGTCAATCTGGAAATGGTGCAAGCCAGTGGATGCCCAGCCCTAATCCTTGCCCTAGTAAAACAACCCACTAAATGAAGAGCCTTGGAGCAGATTTCTAACTTTGCCCTGGGAGAGATACTATCCTTGTAGGTCTATCTTCCCTACTGTCTGAGTACTGGGAGGACACTTAGGGGTGGTGTTTTAATCTGTTTGGTGTGTATAATCAGAAAATCAGGCTCTCAGAGTATCTTCAGAGGTTCTGTTTCCAGGCAGGAGTAATGTTACAAATCTAGGCCTCATTCACATTCTCCAGTTTATACATGTGGAATTGTATTAGAGCTGTTGACACTGGTATTGAGCTGGAAGTTCATGTTCAGCAGACTATTCATTATGACCCTCGGATCTTCATATTAGGAAGTCCTTACTTCCTAATAGAAGGTCACTTCAAAGCTCATACTGATTTCCTGTTTTCAGCTAGTTAAACCATCCAGATTATTCTGGATCAGCAACAAAGCTGCTTAATAATGTATCATCCTCCTGAGCAACTGGCCCTCTGTGGTCTTCATTGACAAGGTGTTTCTTCTGCATCATTGACAAAGAAGTTAAACAGGAGTGGGCGAAGATACAGCTCTATAAATGTTCTTCATGTGTAATTACATTTTTAGACCTGTCAGCCAGTTTTTAGCACACAGCATAGGTAGCATGATAGTTTTATGCCACTCTGGTGTCTTAATAAAAAATTCATGTGATACCAAGTGAAATACACAATAGAAGTCCCAAGTCTATTACCTATATCAACCAAACCAGTAATCTTATCCAAAAAAGAAATCAAGTTAGTTTGACAAGATTTATTTTCATTAACCTGTGTTGACTGGCATTAATTACATTTCTCTCCTTCCATTCTTTATTAATCAAATCCTTTATCAGCTGCTGCACTGTTTTGCCTGGGTTTGATGTCAAGCTGACAGGTCTATAATTACCTGGGTCGTGCCATTTACCCTTTTTAAACAGTGGCACAATATTAGCTTTCTTCCCAGCTCTGGTGCTTCCTCAGTGTTCAGTAAGTGAGGAGCCAAAAAACTGGTCCAGTTTCTGTTAGAAGTCTTGGAAACAATTTTCCAAGTTGGGTGTTGTCTAACTTTTGTGTTTGCTTTTTAATACCCTTATAAGCTCCTATTACAATGGAAGGCACGTCGTGATCATCTTGTGGTTTCATAACATCAGTAAGCTCAGTATAGCAGTTTGGTGAGGTTTTAATTACAGCAAAGGGATATATACTAAGCACTATTTCTTTTTCTTTATTGCTATTATTGGCATTTATAACCCTTCTTAGTGTCAGTAGACTAATGCCATTTTTAGGATTTCTTTTGTTTCTGATATAGTTTTAATCTTCCCTTGTGCTCATTTATCTCAAAGCACTTTATGAACTTTAAGTGAACAGAGTTCCAAGATTACTCACAATTTAACTAACAAGCTCAGTCCCATGGAAGTCAGCAAATTTCCCAGGGCCCTTCACAGCACACCTAGATGTTGCCACCATGCCCAACCTGATATTGTATGACTAACCCAAAAGAGCCAGGGCAGTCAGGTCTTTGGAGGTTCAACCTATGGCGCATCCTTTCCTGAGGAGAAAACAACATTACTGACTTGGGGTTTGTGGACTGTACTGCTTACTAGCTGACCTAAGGACCAAAATTGATCTTTCTATTTAGCCCCTCCATGGATTCCCATGAGAAATGTATTCACAGCCTTCAAAAAATAAAAACCAAAGAAGATAAGGAAGGCATGAGTATACAATAATGGGGTGGGGGAAACTCCCAAATATAAAAAAAGTGGCAAAAGAATGATTTCGTGGCATAAATCTCTGCTCACATTCCTCCCATTTTGTTGAGAAAAACTTTGTTTTTGCTGTGTTTAAGCATTAAAGATATCTTTTGGGGAAGGAGAGGAGAAGATGATGTTTTTTTAGGCAGTTTCCTGCTGTAGATTACCATTTCATGCTATGTTGCGCAGAAGAAAGCAACCTGTGTCCTTTAAAGAGAAGTGTGAGGGGGTGGACAGGGTGCTGGTATCAGGGAAGGGGAGGCAAGCGCTCAGTATGTAATCAGATAAAGCGAGCTGTTTGGTATTAGTGTGTTAGCTTTGTCCAGGCTCCTAGCATCTTCAATGGGCCAAAGCACACTCTTCATTTGTCACCCCAGCGCACCTTTTGTGTGAATAATTTCCCATTGGGATTACCCAGAGCTTGGAGTCGATAGCTGACTAGCCTCTTTGCTTGTACTATTATTCCCAGCAAGCTTCATACATCTGCAGTAAATCCAGGAGGATTTGCAAGTGGACTGAGGAAGTATGAGTGACAGAATGAGATGATAAGGTCTGAGTCCCACAGAAACAAAAGGCTTCCCGTTCTGTTCTGTCAAGACAGGCACTGCTTTGGAATTGATTTGATTTGATCAAGTTTTTGCCAGCTGACCCCAGGAGTTCATGTGAGGATGAGCGAAGAATTAAGCCCTCAAGCTCTTGCATACTCACTAGTAAACCTTCACATTGATACCAAGGATGAGAGTATCTGTTGTGTGTTAGGTTGACTGTTTGTTTTCATAAAGCAGGATCACTGAGGCTTTTTCTGCTGATGCCTTTCTGATGGTAAGAAACTGAAAAGTATCCAATGACCCACAGGTCCATTGGCGGAGCATCTTGGAAGAAAACATAGTTGCAAAGCCAGGCATCAAGTAGAATGCTATTGAACTTCAATACACTCTGAAAGCTTAGGGCTTAATGAGGTAAAGCATAATAGTTTTGTAAATCCTTATTTTTACGTTTGATGTCCAACCAGGAAAGCACGAGACAGAATCAGCATGAATCAGAAGGCATACCTGATATCACAGTCAGACTGTGTTTGAAAGTCAGTGAAAATCTTTAGAAGGGTGTGGAAAGGTTCAGGTATACTTCTGTTTAGTGAAGACAAAGTTGGCATGTTAGCTTGCACAAAGTGTGGCAGGAAAGCATGACCGGGCAGCTGTACTAGGAAAGGAAAATGTGTGAAAAATTAAACCTTTCCAAAAGAATGGGGTCTTGAGAGAGACTTTTTTTTTTGTGAAATAAATCCCTGCCCATCTATTGGCCATGTGTGAGGTGCACACGTAGACCTTCTTCAGTTTCATCCCACTGTTGAGAATCTCTTCTTACCTGTGCAATTTTTATTTTGTTGTGTGTGTTTATATATTTATTCTCAAGGAAGCTGATTTTGATGATATACAGCTGAATTTTTTTCTCCCTTGGCCTTTCCTAGTACATGGCTAAGCTTTAGGAACAGCAGACTGGCTGTCCCTTGCTGTTACAATGGTATTCACACCCTTGTTTGCAAAGAGTAGGTAACATTTGCATAAACTTCGGAGAGGTATCCAAAATATAAGGATGTTTATGTGTATGTGTTTGAGAGAGAAGAAAGGGGGAGAAACTAGTTTCAGACCAAAGTCTGAATCTTAAATTTATAAGGCATATTTCTTTCAAAGGGGGAATAAAGTGAGTTATTTACAATGCCTCATGGATGCCACACCTGAGAGTTATAGGACTGTCTGTTGGGGAGGCCTGTAAAAGGAGGTGCCCTTTGGACCCCCTTACCCTAGAAAAAAAGGCCTTCTGTTTCATATGAAACAGTGTTTCTGTGTGCTTCAATTTACTTTTACCTCTGTGTTATGGTATTTTACAGACTCTTGAACCTATGCTGTTCTTTTATCTAGCTGTGGTGATGTGTTAAATCTTGCTCTGCAAAAAGTTTATGGCAAGCATAAAACCTGCGAAAGTGTTGGAAAGTCTCATTTAGGAATCATATTCGCTTACAAAGATTATCATGTTTTTCTTGTAACAGGATGCAAAAAAATATTTTGGTTAAAAATGCTAACATGAGATTTTGAAGCCTATCAAATGCAAATAAGAAAATAATTCCCTTGAATTTGCAAAATATTGGTGGACTTTCTTTGAAATGGTGTGCATGCTCATATGTATATACTTTTGACATTCAGTTTATATCCTTACACAATATCATTCTACCCCCTGGTTCCATATGAAATACTTACTTCTGAAGAGTGTGAGCTGCATGGGCAAATGCAATGAGTTGCATAGCGATATATCAGAATTATTGCTAGGAACCTGAAGGTTTGGGTTTCCAGCCCTGATGTTTGAATGATCAAGTCCCAACATAAGGTAGTTTCTCTTCCAGCAAAGTTTATTGAGCTCTTTGTAAGTGGTATGCTGGTTTTAATATTTCAATTGCAGCCTGATTATTCTTTCCCTTGTAGTTTCTATTTGTCTCATAAACATCTATGATTGCCCAGTCAACAGCATTGCTTAATTGACTGAAGATTCTAATCCAGCTTTCCTGAAAGCAAAAGCATCATAGGCACAGATGACAATTATTCCATTATCTCTATTGACAGCCTGTGTAGTTTGATGTCCTTCAAAGCTCTGACACAGATATCCCATGGGAAACCATTGTCTCCAGTTAAAGCATGGTGCTGAAGAGCAGAGATTTTCTGTGTCTGCTACCACTGTATCTGCTGGCTTTGGAAATGTTACTTAATCTCTTGCTTTCCTTATCTGTATAATAGGAATAATGTGTTATTCAGGGAAGGTTAAGTGGGTTAATCCTTTGATGTTCATAAAATGTTACAAGATCTTCTTTATAGTTTTAAGAACATACAACAAACATAAGCAAAAACTCAGTGGAAGTTATGGACCTGTAGGAATACATATTGCTACTGACTTCATGCTACAGCTGCCTCATTTTTCCTCTTGTTTAGAAACATTTTGAAATGCCAAAGCCAAATTTTCCAGTATAGTCTGATTTCTACCCTCCTTCTTGCCTTATGACGTGACCTTCCAGAATGCGGTACTGTAGTATTTTCCATCATTTCCTAGCCCTTAAGTACTTGACTTTTCTGGTTTAATATCTTTTTTAATGTAAGAACCTTACTGTGAGTATGGGACTTTTAGTTTACAAAAGCAAAGTAAGCCTCCTTTGCCTCCTCAGGAACAAGGCGTGCTGCCAAAGCTGACCTGGCCGATGAGATCTGCATGGACACAAGGTCCATATGCAAGTCATCCCCTCAGCCTGGGTACTTCCCCTGTGTGTGTCCTGAATCCTCTTTTATTTCCCTAGCATCTTACATGCCCTTTCCCTGACGACCCTTGTTCATACCTGCCTGCCAGGCCCTTTCCTTCTGCAGACTTATGCCTGCTTTCAGGGTAGATATCCTGTGTACTCTGTAAAGCATACAGGCAGAGTGCAGAAAACAGGTAGGCACAAGTCTGTGCATGGAGTAAACACTACAGGTGGTGCACAGCTTGTGAACAAAAGAGCAAAGACTAATTTTCCTGTTCTCCACAGCAATAACATATCCCATTTTTTTAAGTGCTTTTTTGAGGTAGAATCTGAGAAATACTAGACTAGAAAGTGTTTTAGTACTAGCTGTTTTCTTTATTTTGAGGGATTAAATTTTAGTTTCACAATCCTCTCTAAAAGATTTAGTTAGGATGATTTCTGATTTCAGTAAACCCAGTCTTTTTAAATTCCTCAATATTTCGCAAAAGTACATTAGTCTACCTGTACCTAAAGAACTAATAGGCTTGCAACTGTGTTGCTGCAAAGCTAGAATGCTTACATGCTTTGCAGCCAAGACTTGCCATTTGGTGGAGGGTGAGTAACTAGTCCAGTCTGAGGGATGCAACCTCTCACTGCCCTATAAGCCCAGCCAGTTCATTGCACTGTTTCAGTACAGATGTGCTCAGTGCAGATTTGATTGAGTATATTTTTCTTACCCTTCCATCAGCCCTGCGCAAACTGAACAGCTGCTGAGAGAGGGCTGGAGCATGACTTCTAATGCAGTCACTTCTGTCACCAGCTCTGGGCTCTCTGATAAAGACAAGGAGAGGAGGCAGCCTGATGGTGGTAAGGCAGAAGATTGTGACTGGCTGTAAACTACAGAGCGAGAGTGGGACAAATATGGCAGACCCACATTTGGGTCTGCCTGCGCCCAAAGACTTCTAGCAGCCTTTTAGGGGTATGTATTATGAGAAGTACAATGCACATGGGGCCCAGTTTCCCCTGACCTCAGTCTCCATGACTCCTACTGGGGGCACTGCAAGCAAGCTTATATTGAAAGCTATGGAGCTGTTTTTAAACGGTTCTTTACTGCAGAGAATAATTAATTAAACAGGTGGTTCCATGAGCGGTGCTACTAATGATGGCTGCTTTCCAGGGTTTTTCTCTCGTGTGGATTTCCAGGCTGTAACAAAGGTTGAGCTCACGCTGAGGTCTTTCCTTCAATGAGGGAATTAATAGGGCCTCCCTCCCTCCCTCTACTCTGCTGCCTATTTTCATGAAACTTGTAGGTACTTAATTCCTGTCAAACCTCTACGCCTCCGTTGCACTTGGTCAAAATTGATCGACAATTTTGAAACTTCCTGGGGACAGGGGGGAATAAACAAAGAGAGAGAAACAGATGCATGAGGAACATGGCTGGAGCAAACCTGCTCCCTAAAGTCAAAATTACTGCCCAAGACTGGAATGGCAAACTGCTCTTTGTTTGCCCCCTTGGTCGTATAGGAGGGAAATAGTAAGTAAGAGGAGATACATGCTGCTGGTGAGGCTGTCTGCACAGGTTTGGTTTTCCATGTTTCAAAAAGGTGCAAACCTTTGTAAGGGAGGATAAGAATCACTCAAAAATCCTTTAAGGATTGGTAAAAATATGTAATAGAAATACTGACAGAGCTCTAATTTATTTCCTCTGAGTATGAACTCTACTAGAGCATATAAGTAATTTTACAGGGAGGATATACAGGTTGTTAAAGGCATCTTAAACTTGTGAAAACTGCTGTTATTTTGTCATTAAGACTAAACACAAGCTCAAGTGATGTGTAAGACAAGCACTGTTCTTGGAAATAATGTACAATACATCCCTGTGGGATTCCCCATATTCTGACAGCTTCAGAGCAACACAGGACACCCTTCCATAAAACCGTGCTCTAGCTAGATACAAATAATTGGACTTGTTACACATGAAAATGTGACATCCTTTGGCTTTCTTTGCACACCAAATCAGAGTAGATGATCTAAGTGCCTAATCTGACCTTAAAAATTTATTAAATAAAAATTAAAGCTTGTCTTCCTGATCCTTCATTTCTAGAGAGAGATATGTTCCTCCCTCTTCTCCCTTCCAAAACTGTTACAGGGCTCTTTGGCTAGCAACTCAGTTGAAAGTGAAATTGCAAGGTTATGAATTGATGAGAAGGTTTTATTCGGGGCAAACATGACTGGTTTTGGCTAATGGTTTGATATTCTCCAGAATCACCAGATGGCGCCAATGCGGATCATCCTGGAAGTGATGTTTCACAGAGGGTTGGGACATCTGCATAAACCAAGCCCGCACCAGGGAGCAAACAAGAAGTCAACTTCCGAAAATTCATTGGGGGAAAAATAGGTATTAGATCATGGGAAAGCTCTCAATACTAAGCGTGGTGCAGTTCTTTTCCAGAAGCTATGTCACTAGTACAGTTGATCCTCTTTGACTTAAATATTTCTTGGACACCACAAATAAGATTGATACATGCAAAACCAATTTTGTCAAAAATTGGTTTTCTCATTCCTTTCAGTATTGTAGTTTAGTTTGAAATTCTGAAGCATGCCATGTGACAACAACAATCTTGGAGCATCAGTCAATTTGTGCTTGAAATAGAAACCTCAGTTGCTGTTTTTCCATGGAAAGCCAAGATATTTTTGCTGTTGTTATACAGATTTGGTTCATTTGGAGTGTATAGGATAATGAAGAAAGGCATTGAGGCGTCTTTATTTGTCCTTTTGTACTGCTTAGAACACAGCTGTAAACAATGAGGCCTTCCCTCCCAATAGGAGGCCTTCTTGCACGTCCCAAAACACAACCTGAAGACAAATGTACTATTTTGAAAAGAAGCAAGAGATTTATGTTGTGAGCTTGTTTAGATACCAGTCAGAATACCACGTTGCCACAACCCTGTGGATCATTCCCTTTCTCTTTACAGTAAAATGTTACGAATAATGATGATAATAATAATTCAGATTTTTTTTTTTTCTGGCACTTTTGCAAATTATTGCCTCTATTTTCCAGTTCTCACTCTAAATGAACAGGAAATTAGAAGATCTGAATCCCAACATTTTTTCGCTATCAGGTCCTGAATTTGCTGGCAGTTGCACTTGAAGTGAAAATGGAGTTGCTTTCACATGAAGGTGATGATGAAGTGACAGAAACAGCCTAGGGGCATGGATTAAAGATTGCAAGGGGGCAAATGAGTGTTAGGAGGAGTCTGAATGCAGACATGATATAGTCAGTACCATACACAGAACTCACAAACTCAGCCTGTGTTTGTGGTATGACCAGACATTTCCCTCCAATTTTTTCACCCCACTTCCAGCAGTTTTTCCTGCTATGTTAGGTGTGAGGAAGCAAGGCCAACTTCCTGCAGCCCAATAACTCAAGTTCTTTGTTTTCTTGGATGATACGGCTGGAAATAAGCAAAAAACCCTGAAACCCCAAAACTATGAGGATAGGAAATTTCTAATGATCCAATGTGTCCTACGTGATCTCAAGAGAGAGAAATAGGAAAAGCCATGTAACTTCTGTGATATAGCTACTTAATATTGGAAAAGAAAAGTATATGTTGGTATACCTGTGCCTTCTGACTGGAATAGACCAGAAAACTTTCATTTCTATTGGTAGCTTTGGACTTTGGAGTATACATGGAGGATGCTGCTCTGCAGAACTTGAGTCTGAAGAGGTTCTTTTCTGAGGCATTTAAAACAAACAACAACAAGCGCTTGCCACACTCCCAGTTTACTGCCTGACCAGGATAGAGCTCTTATGCATTATACATGTTAAACATCTCCTATTCAGAGCTAACTTTGACTTTGTGCCCTGGGCCAGGTGAAAAGATTTTTCCATATAAGAAAGAGTAAAAAAAAAACCAAAACCAAACCACAAGAAGCAAACTATAAATTGAAATTTCTATAAGAGGGGGCTTCTTTGTCAGGCATTATTGTGCATTTTAAAAAATCGTTTTCTTTATGGCAATTTGCAAAATTGCTTAAGAAAAAGTGGGGAAAAAAGCTCTTTTATGGGCTATTTTATCCTTTTTTTGTCTGCTCTTGCAGTCAACTTTTTGGCAAAATACTGCATCTTCAGCCAGGAGAAGTTGGCGAAGCACAAAAGGGCTTTTGAAGCAGTAAGTGTAAATTCAGACTTCTTTTCTTTTATTTCTTCCTTTTTTTCCCTCTCTTTCTCCCCTTTCCTCCTGTGTCTGTAGACAGTTAAGCAGAAATAATAAGCACCATTGCTTGCAGTACACGTCCCATGAATTACGCTGACATCAAATGTAACTTTAGAATGGAGGCACGCTTTATTCTTTTCGACGAACTGTTCCCCTATCCATTCTTTATTTACATGTCGTGAGCCTAAGCGTTGCACAGCCAGTCAGAACACACACACAAGAGGGGGGAGAAAAAAGGAGGCCATTAAACAAATTAAAAGGGATGGGGATGACTAATACAGTACTCTTGGAATCTGCAATTTGATTAGTCTGAGTTTAATACACAAAAGCAGCGCCGAAGCAGGAGGGGAGCCGAAGTGCTCTTTAATAACCTTCTACAATTAAATTATGGTGATGAATTTAACTATTCTGTGCTTCTAAAGGGGTCTTATTATCTGATTGACTCTGAAAGAAAGTCAGTATTTAACCAGGGTTCTTGAGTCCAGCTATTGGAAGTCATACAGTAGTTTTGTGCATTAACAACTATTTTTTTTGTTGTTGCGTGCCTCTTCCCATTTGAATTCATCTGTGATTTGAGAAAGATGGCTCTTAGGGTTATTTCCACTGCTTTTGAAGAGAGTGTATGCTAGCCCTCTTAATGTACTGCCCAGAGAGCTCAAATGAAAATTGCATGGTTGGGTTTGTCTCCTGTTCTGTATTTTCACTTGTAATTTGTAATTTTCATTTATAATTTCAGACTATTTCCCTCTTCTGGCCCTCTTCATTGTCTAACAATGCATCATTCAAATGTAGGCAGTGTGTAAAGCATGCTGGGATCTTTGAAAAAGATTTTGCCATTAAATGGCAGTAATATCATCCCACAGTTTATCATTACTTCCAGTTTGATGTCTTCCCCCTTACGTCCATTTACGTATGCTGAAGGTGAAGTAAGATATTTTGTGTACAAAATAATAGTGGAGAGGGGAATCGAAAACATTCCTTAAAATAGTATATTTCTTTTCTGTTACATTAGCAGGTGTATCTCTTTCAGTGCTTTGATCTTTGACAGAGAAAGGGGCAGATACTTCACTATTAGCCTGATGTTGAAATCAGAGACCTGATTTTATTCAAACTAGAGGGACATGATAGAGGCAGAATCCAAATGTTCCAGCTTTTACTTTTAATGGCCAAAATGCTGGAGCTCTTTTGCTGAGTTTGATCTGAATATTTGGAGAGGATCTAGGCTGAGGGGATGAAAAGAGAGAATTATACAGAGTACTGATTATTCAGCTAGAGCCTTATTCTGATACCTATTTTCATGCTAAGTTGTATCTTTCTCTGCCAGTAGTTTCGCTAAAAAAAAAAAAAAGGATACTATTTCTGGTGCTAAAATGCTGTGCTGTTTGAATGAGGATGCTATACCCAGCACTCGTTTTGTTCTGAGCAGGAGGTTTGGTGCCTCTGCTCCACCATGCCAGCTGATGGCCCTGGAGCTGATCCCTTGGCACGGCCAAGGGGCAGCACTGGCTGCGGCTGCCTGCACAACACGCACACGTGGGGCCAGATTCGGAGATCTTCATTCAGTTTCTGCACATCTTGCTGGCCCCAGTGAATGAGGCCTGAGTGTAATTTAGACCTCTGCTGCTATGCAGAGGAGGTAAATGTCTTTCATCCACACTCTGTGCTCCCCACAGTGTGCCCTGCTCCCTGGCAGGTGAGAAAGAGTGGGTCTGAGGGGCTGCTTACTCTCATTTTTGGCATTTTGTGGTGCTGCTGTTTCATAAAGATGTGTGAGGACAAATTATAGTGGTATGCAGGTATGGATAGCAAAGTAGCAGCTAAAGTAGCTGAGGAGTGCATAGCTAAAGCCAGCAGTGAGTGCAAAGGGCATGCTGTATCTCTTGCAGCCTGACGTTAGGTACCCTGAATGGCTTAGAGGGGATTGAAAATGGCTCTGATTTATGTTGGGTGCCTCCAGGAGATGAGAAAGCATCTGAAGATGGTCACTGCAGCAATGTCAAGGCTGAATCTCTTTTTTTCTGCTAGTGCTGCCTGCACACCCTGTGGAGGGGATGTGGGTTCCTGTGCTGTTCCACTGGCAGGATGGTTCCCTTCATCCCCTCTGCCAAGGGACTTTGGTTGGAGGCCTCCTCTGGCCTTCACTGGATACTGGGGTTTCAGCATGGCAAGTCTGTGTGCTGGCGATGTCCCCTTCTTGCTGCTGCTTGTGGTTTTTGGGCTAATGAATTACTGCTGGACCAGGCGTCTGGACTCTGGTGGTCTCTATAGCCCTGTTACTCGGGATGGAGCTGTGGACAGTTTATGTGCACTCAGAGCCCTTTAATTTGTGGCCATGTTTTTTACATGCAATGATCTATCTTTACCTCTGTAAAGGTTCAGTTAAGAACAAATACTTTAGACCAAGGGCATTGGAAAGAAAAAATGTGTTATTGTTTTGATATTGCAGTTTATTATTTTGTCTTAACAGTACAATCCTTCCTCTTGCTTACTAAATCATGGCAGAAACTTCCATGTGAACCAATGACGATAGACAAACGTGATGTCACTTTTTAACAATATACCAGCCAGAGGTTTAAGAGAGCTGATTTTTATCAGAAGCTTTTATAATACTTCTATAGTAAAGAAAATATGAGTAGAATCCATGGCTGATACATGGTAAAAAGGGCAGCACGCCGCATGGAACCTAGGGATGCTGGGCTGAGCAACGCTTCCTTTTAAGAAGATTGTGCTCCCAAATTAACTTGTTTCGATGCTGAGCATAGCAGAAACAGTGCTGCTGCTAAGCAGAACAATTGCTTTTCCTTTGTAGTCTGCCTGCTGGTTTGCTCAGGCCTGCTTTGTGTTCAGCCTTGGCTGGGTCTGGGACAGTGGTTCAATAACTGTGAAGCTCTGTGTTTAGATCCTAGCCAAATCAGTGACACACAAAATCAGGGCAGGCAGTGAATCCCCAATGTGCCAGGTTTAGGAAATCAGCCCTCTGAATAGATGAGCCAATATCCTGTATTTATTTTGCTGGTTTTCTGTACCCATTTAATACCCATCTTGCATCTGGAATTTAATATATATTTCAAACAAGCAACACATCAGCCTAAAATTAAATTCCGTACTATGGATAGCAAAAACCAGGCCCTTTCTTCCCTGTGCTCTTCCAAGCTCTGTAGCAGTCACCAAATACAAGACCACACTCTCCCCATCCCCCCTCCCTCTTCTCTCCTTCACCAAAAGCAATTTTGAACTGCTTGACTGAAAGCAGTATTTGTATGAGGTTTTCAAATATGGACTCGGGCTTTCTCTTTAGCTCACCCTGAGAGAGCAGCATGGAGTAAACGGTCGATTGCAGTGAGCACACCAACTATAATTAACTTCAGTATTCACTAGGTAAAGAAGAGAGGAATGAATTGAATGCGCCTAAAATGATCATGGTAGCACTAAATATTAAGCAAAGGGTTTAAAACAAAGGGGAATTTTACCAAAAGGATAGATGGGACTTCTACCTCCCTCCTCTTAGCCACCTGTGGCAGAGTCCCAACACCAGGAATATGCAGCGTGGAGAAGGGAGCAAGGAAACAAGGCACAGACATGGTGAAAAAGCAAGTGAGAAGAAAAAGGTTGGCCTCCATAGGTATTGCCCGCTTCCCAGCCTGTTTCCATTCTTGGGTTGAACTGAGCATTGCTGCGTTCCTGTAGGTATTACACAAAGATGACCTTGGATCTGGCCCTTCTCTGCATGTTGTATAATCTTTTCCGTGAGCTGCTCAGACTCCATTTGAAAGATATCATGTCTGCTCCATCTGTACTGATTAGCAGGTTTTTCAAGACCTGGACTGCTTTGGTGGTAAGAAATCTGTGTCTAATTCCCAGACTACATTTGATTTTGTGCTAATACTGTCTGTTCATTTAGCTTTTTCCTCTTTCCTTCTGCATACCTTGGAGATAATTACTGAGGCAACTGTGCTCCAGCTCAAGGCTGGCCAAAGTAAGTCCCTTCAGTTTTCCTGGTGCTCCTCTCATCACCCTGAACCTGCTCCAAGTTGACTATCTCCTCCTGTACTGAGGTGCAGAAGGGGCAGGGGAGCTCAGAGTTGGGGTGAGGGCAGGGTGGGCAGGGCACACAGGACAGTGGACGTGCTGGCAGGACCTCTGTCCCTTAGCACTGAAGAGGAGTGAGCAGGGCACATCAGCTGGCAGACACCATGGCCAGATGCAGTGCAGTGATTGCAGACATGTCTGTAGCAATGAGGCAGGTCTGAGGTCAAGCCAAGAAGTCAGTCCACAGGTCAGGGTCAACAATGTAGCTCAGAGGGGGACCAAGGACAAGTGTCGAAGCTTAAATACAGCTCCTGAGCCCATGGATCAAGGCCTTGATAAGGCTTCTCACAGCCCTTTCCATGGCAGTAGCATCAGCAAGGCCAGGCAATGGATTCTGCCAGCAGCAGGGAAGCGGTGGCAGAGCTATTGGAGCGATCAGGGGGGGCTCTGGCAGTGTGGAAGTGGAGTAACCAGACCTACAGCCATCAGCACAAATAAAGTCTTCTCACTGCTACTTTCTAGTGATTCTCTCCTGGAAATATCCCCCAGATAGACCTTACATCACATTTTCCACATTTGCATCATACGTCTGGCTTATAGTTCTCTTTTGCTTAGCGAATGTCACATGAACTTCCATCTCCTCTGACACCTGCATTTGGCATGTCCTCATCTAACAGCAGAAAATCCTATTATTAATGCTGAAATATGTGCCTTTGGACATTCTCCTGAACTTTGCCCCTCCAGTTTCAATAACTTGTAATTCTTGGAGAGACTGATCCTTCTTCTTTCAAACCTTTTGCTGATTGAATGGCTACTTCACCTGCTAGGTATTTGCTTGCCTCAGTATGGTGCTGCTGGCAAGGGGGAGGTAAGGAACTACAGAATTCTTCCATCCTGTGAATATTTCTAACTTTGACAAATCTGTGACTCTCTATGAGATATCTCACTATGAGGTATCCTTCTTTCTTATGTTTCTCTCTGTTTCCTTCCATGCCCTTATTTTCTTTTGTCCTCTCAACCTACTGTTGTAATAGTGGAATAGTTATAATGGTAGGAGTCACTTTTCATCCAGAATATTGAGTCTGGAATTGTATTTAGATGCAGATATAGGTCATTTGGGCTATGCTTTTAAGAAAGTGTGTTGATTACTGAGACATCTTTTTTATATTATGGTGGGGACACTTTGTTGAGTTCTATTTTGAGTAATGAAGGTGTCTTTGCCTTGGTGCAGAGACGAAAGATCTTTTGGCAGAAGTGCAAACATACCACAATTTGGTTTAAGAAAACAAGCTTGTCTTTTCAAGCAAAAATCTTGGTCCTAAAATTTCTATTGTTGATGGCATAAATCATTGCTTATGGAAGATTTTAATCTGGCAGGTTGTCAGTTTTGAATACAGTGAAGTTCTTTAGGTGTGAGCATCTATTCCCATGTTTCTGGTGTTTTGAAAACTTGGGATGAGATGAATTTGGACCCTGACATTTTTTCTCAATGAGGTGCCACTGCAGATCTGCTGGGATGTTCTGCTTGTTGGGAGAGCTTGCAAGAAGTAGAAACATTGTTTTTTCACAGGATGAATACTTGTCAAACATGACAAAACTCATGCTGTTGTATGCCGTGTAAGTTGTGAAAGGTGTATATTTTATGTGTTTAAGAGAGAGTGAAGTTGAATACTTAGAACACAGAAAGACACCAATCCTTTTTCCCCTCCCCCAAACTATGACATGTTCACAAGACATCTAGTTTTGGAGGATCTGCTTTAAGACATTCAAATGTTAGGAGTTGGAGAGCTGATCCTATTGGTTTCCTAAGTTTCCCTGCAGTAATTCTCTTTCCATGGTAATTTTATGGAAAGACAGTCTTTTCCAAAATGGCAAAAGGCAGTGTGGTGACAGGGTATGAAGAACAGACTGAGTTTTCCAATTACATGGTTACATCAGTTTCCACACTGATAAGTGAGCTTGCTCAAACACACTTCCAAAACAATGAGGTCTTTGTGGCAGAGTCTAACAAAAGCTTTAGTCCCTAATGTGCTACCAGGACCAGATCATCTGTGTGCAAATGACCCTGTGGTGCTGCCAGTGTCAGTAAGTCCTGTGTCAACCTATGGTCTGAGGCCTGTTTGCACAGATTTGTCTAGCTGGGGAGGGCAGCTCTGTGCGGTTTGCTACTCTTTCAAAGCTGTAAGAGGAATGATCTTGTGCTAATGGTGACAGTGCCCCTCTTCTATGGAGCGCTGCCTTGTTCACTGCATGTCTTGCACCCCTGCTTTGCTTGCCTTAAGTTTTGCTGAACAGAAAGCTATGGAAATTTTGACTTTTTATGGTGAAATCTTATCAGAGCAGAAGGCAACATGTGTAACAGTGCCAGAGCTGTTCATCAGACTGACTGTGTAAAGTGTGCTTTCGCTTGTGCTACTCAACATTTACTATATAGCAAATTAGTTAGCAGTGGGGAGAGATATAAATGTATAGAGAGAACCTGAGCTCATTACCTGTGAGTTATTATGGCATCTTTTTCTTTCTGCTGCTGTACTTTTTTGAGACTCTGTGAAATGCACTGATAGTCATCAAAATAATGGTTTGAGCAAAAAGGGATACTGGCTATGCATGTAGGTTCTCAAGGCAGTGAAAGAAAGAACTGATGTGATGAGATGTGACAGCTTCCATGTTGTTGATTTTCAGCACTGAACCTAAAGTGCAAACTGCTGCCTTGAAAGATGTTGAATGGGTACAATAATCGGTGGTTGAGTTACACTCTAAAAGAACAAGAAGATGCAAATCCTTAGTTTGTATGATGGCAGAGGAGTTATTTGCTACTTGAATGTATAACTTGAGGGTTTTTTTCTAATTTTGTTTCCTATATTGCATTATTATGCACCCAAATTGAAGTGAGCTTTAGTAGTCAGAGGTACTCCTCAAAATAGGAAGTTAACTCCACTAAGAAAACTTCATGGACATCTTCACAACTGACAATAGCTTATTACCATTATTTTTTTTGCAAAATTTAATAGGAGCAACTTTATCCTGGCTGGGATCTTGAAAATCCTTTCTGCTTGCTGACCATCTCATTCTCATGAAGAAAAGTTGCGCGGTGATGGAGAGGGATATCCCCGTTCATCTCATACAAATCACAGTTCCCTGGTGATTCTTCCCCAACACCTTGGCACATCTGGACTCTGACATGCCTGATGCTGCTTATTCTGTGTGTATAAACCAAATGAATGAAAAAACCTTGTTGCTAAGCTACCAACCTCTGGAAAATAAACTTTAACTGAAGGTTGCAACCTGTTGCTTAGCAAAGCTCTGGTTTCAAAATTCCATCACTCGAACTGTTTCTTCCAGCTCCCTCTGAACATATTCCTCTGATAATTTCTGTCACTACCGGCATAGGAATGCTCACCCTGCTGGGAAGGCCTCAGCGTGCTGCCTTCGGATCTGCCTGAGGAGAGCAGGCTATGGAGCAGGCAGCAGGGAGTGCTGGTAGTGCAAAGTGGTCACCTCCCTCTCTCCTGCCTCTCTCCTTGCTGCTTTTCACTTTTCTTGAGGGAGAAACACAAAAGGAAGCTCCACATTTCAAGAACAGCTCAGTTTGCATCATTCCAAAATGTGTTTTTGACTGAAGTCACTTTCTGTGCAGACAGTGACAGCTCAATTGGTCCAAGAAGGGGGTGGGAGGGGATGCTAAGGTTTTCTTTCACTTCTTGTAATGTTAGACCGTGTCAAATGAGACAGTTGAAACAACACCCAATTTGTTTGTCTGGTGGCCTGGACCAGGGTGTGAAATATTAGGACAGCAGCAAAGTGTTTGCATCTCTCCATAGCTGGAGAACACCTCCCACGCAGCTTCTGCTCCTCTTCTATTGCAGTGAGGACCTGGGGCAGAGCACCTTTCTCTGGGTAAAGGCTCCCTTGGGTGCCAAGTTTCTAGCCTTGGACTCTCTCTTGGCCATCTGAACAGATCAAAGGCATATTTGAAGAGCTTTGCTAAGCTTTCATCCTTATAAGTTCCTTAATTGGGATATAAAGTTGATTGAAATAGGATGCTCAAGTTTCAGGTTATCCCTGAGACTTTTTTCATTGCAGACTTCTTTTCTGTGCTTCTTTTGCTTAATGCTGTTGCCTCATTGTGGTCTTGATTGAACCACAAGCATTAACCAGTGCAGCTGGTGAACCTGAGATCAGGGAAGGGAATCTACAACTTTGTGGTTAGAAGCATGAAATACCTTCCTAGTTCCTTCTTCAGTTTTCTCTTTCTGCATAAAGCACAAACTATACTCTTTCTCCCATTCTCTGCATTACAGGAGTAATATTTATACCCTTTTCCTACAAAAGATTTTCGTAGTTCGTGAACAAGACTTACTTTGCCATGGAGAGAGGTTTGGTGGGATTTTTTTCATTTGGTGGGTTTTTTTTTTGTTTTAAATTACCATTCAAAATTATTTTGACACATTCCAAGCACTATTAGAGGCTGATAAAAGCCTCTAAGAGGTCAGTCCTGCCCCTATGTAAGCTCTTATTCAGGAAAGCCTTTCCATCTATCCCTACAATGACAGAGTGCTGGTCTCACTTCTGCTCTAACTTCCGGAGAGCTGGTAAGCAGAGGAGTCAGCACAAATTGCAAGAAACCTCACAATCCTAAAACATGTCCTATGTGGGCTGTTTAATCTGAAGAAGGAATGTTTTATACCAATCTTATAAGAAGCAAGAACGTGAGCCTGTCCAGAGGGGAGCCCAAGGGATGCTCAGGTGGCTGGAGCTCCTCTCTTATAAAGACAGGCTGAGAGCTGGGGTTGTTCAGCCTGGAGAAGGTTACCGAGAGACCTTAGAGCAGCTTTCCTGTACTTAAAGGGGAGCTGCAAGAAAACTGGAGAGGGACTTTCTACAAGGGCATGTAGGTACAGGACAAGGAGTGATGTCTTTTGACTAAATGACAGTAGATTTAGATTAGATATTAGGAACAAGTTCTACCCTATGAGGGTGGTGAGGCACTGGCATGGGTTGCCCAGAAAAGCTGTGGCTGCCCCACCCCTGGAAGTGCTCAAGGCCAGGTTGGATGTGGCTTTGAGCGACCTGGTCGAGTGTTAAAAGGTGCACAACCTACTGTGTCCTGTTGGGAACGAGTTGTGTGGGTTCAAGAGTAGCTCTGCCCTGATGGCGGATAAGTTAGTCCCAGGCTCATGCTGGTTGGAGTAGGCTATGGCACACTGGAACATGTGGATGCTCAGGTCTCCATCAGCTTTGGGAGCTCTACACTCTCCTCCAGTTCATGATGCTGATATGACTATTGTCTCCTGTGTGCCTTAGATCTTTCAAATCTAGGAAAGTGCTGTAGGTTGTTGTAATTTATTTTCCAGTCAAAAGCTGTGTGCTCTTTATAACAAGGCACATAAGCACTGAAGCTCTATGACAGCACTTATGCTGTTTATTTCAGGATTCCCTGAGTTATTCTAGGCTATCAGATACCAGGGAGATGCACAGTTTCTTCCTCTGCTAGGCACTGTGGCCATGCCCATTAGATTTAGTCAAGACTTTGAAAGTTTTGTTGAAGAGGCAGGAATGGCACTTTCTGAAGACTTCAGAAGCTTGTTCAGGCTGTAGGAAGAAAACAGAAGAAAGGAGTGTTAGACAAGGAAAACATCAGGAGATGCATAGGAGACCTCTCTGACTTGTTCGTTGGAGGGAGTGCACTATGAGAGACACCTGAAGTGACAAAAACCAAAAAATAAAAAGGTAAAAGTCTTATATGTGAATGGCTTTGAAATAAAAAGGGATGTTTTAGGTAGAAGAGGCCAAAAACCACATCAATTCTGGTTTGTTTGAATCTTTTTTTTCTCTGTCTACAAGTGTCCTCTGTAAGATTATAAAACCATTTAGGTTGTGCTAATCATATGCGTAAACATATCTGATGCATTACCTCACCGAGAAGCTTAATGAACATTAATGCCTCTGTAGAAATACTGTAGAATTTACAATATATGTTAGCTCAGTATAATGGCAGATCACAGACAGATGGTAACTTCCTAATTTTTTTCGTCAGTTTTATATTCTCATGATTTTTGAATTTTGCAAGTTATCTGCTGCTACTCTCTTGTATTATGTACCGGGGAATGTCTAATTGGCTAAGAAAGTGATGAAGGTGGTGTGGTGCCGAAAAAGGCTAAACTACTGTGGTTTTGTGCTCAGTGAGGGGAAAGAGTGAGAGGTTTTGTTTGAAAAATGAAAGCAGAACTTAACTGGCTATTGTCAAAGCCACACTTCTGAGGCACCTGGAGTTCTGCCCAGAGGTGACTGGCTGATTTTCTGGGAACTAATATTGTGAGTGTCCTTCCAGGCTGATACTTGAAGCCCTGGCAAGTTTTGATGACCCTGAATGAAGTTGCCCTTTCAGAAGCACTGACTTACAGTGTAAGTAAAGCCAACAGATCCATTCCTGGAAAGGTATGAGAAGGGGTGGTAAACACTTCCAGCAGCCATACCTTTATAATTTATTTGTGATATTTGATTGGTCAAAGCAACCTGACTTGCAGCAACAATGGCACACTGTGAGATATTTCTTTATTAAACAATTCCATGCATAACCCAGCTAATAAATGAAATAACACAAGTTTCTGTTTATTCACTTTTGGAAGTAACACTAGGTTTAAAAGTCTGAAAGGCCTGGAGATAAATCAAAACTCAAAAGACAGAGAAGGCCAGAGGACAGCAGTGGGAATAAGGGTTTTGCCTTGGTTCTTATGTAGGCAGTTTTGGCCAAGTAGTTTGTGGCAGGTCCAAGAGACAACACCAAGGGTGTAGTCTACTCATGCTACCCAATGTTGTGTCTTTGCAAAAATGTCTGTTTCTTTTTTCAATTGGTAGCTACAGTTTGAAAAGTGACATAGCATTTGGGATCTGTCCTGTTTTGGTCAGCCTACTCGTCTTAACACAGAGAAGCATAAATATAGGTGTAGAAGATGTTAATAATTAGGCATCTGAAACCATTAAACAGGATAAAAATATGTCAGATACTCTGGGTATTTAACTTCAGACCGAGCTAGTCTCCCTGCATAGCAACTCCATCTCTGTGTTAATTTCTTTTATTTGCTTCCTCCAACACAGACATTCAGTTATTTCTAAATGTTTCGTACATGCTCCAGTATTAGCTATTTTTTTAAGTTTCATGGTAGTGCTTGAAAGGTTTTCATGTCCAGCAGTAAAACATTTGTCTCTTCAAATGATTCTAGTTTGTAGCTGATGTACATCAGTGGAGCTGTGCCAGCTTTCTCCAGCTGAGACTTTGGCCCTTCACTGCTGGCCTTTTTGCAGTTCTCTTATCATGATCCTGTTTGAACCATCTAGACATACAGCATGAACTCTGTTAATACAGAAAACCGGTACTAGGAGATACAGAAAAAGAAGTATAAAAACCTCCATGATTTAATCCAAACCTTACAAAGGCGTTGTTTCTTTGGGCACTTTCTTTGAAAAGGCCACCATTTCAAACAAAACAGAAGGAAATTAGTAGGAAGTGATTATGGAGACAGGAAATCTGAAAGCCATGAAACTGTAAATAAAGTGTTATTTGTACTACTGTACGTGGTGCCCTGCTTTGCATTCCCAGCACGAAATGTTAGACAAGGCTTCAGCACTAGAGCAGGGACCAAATTATTTGGAGGTTTAAAAAAAAAAAAAAAAAAAAAGGAAAGGAAAGAAGCAGGGCTCTATCCACGTATTTCATATGATTAAATGAAAAAAGTCTTTTGGGCAATTATTTTGCATGGAATTCATCTGAGCGGATTTTTATCTGAAACTTGGGCCCCCACAGTCTCCATCACAATTTGTTCCTCTCTGTGAAAGATGTGAATTGTTTAGACATCAAACACATATCAAGTGGCTTGATGTTAGTATTCTAAAGCACCAGCTCTACATCAGGCACCAGTGCTAACATCATTACACAACTCATCTTGCACTACGATAATCCAGTTCAGCAGTTCCTGCATATATTGTTTATTTTTATCAGACATATAAGGCTCATCTTTTCCATCTGTCAGCATTACCTTATGTGATCCATTAATACAGTGAAGAGGAACACATTATACTATACACTTGGATCTCAGTTAATGAACCACCTTTCCCTATAGTAACAACAATAAATGGCTGAACAGAGATTTCAGTTACTTCCATTATGATGTGTGTGCTTTGGCTGTGGTTGCTGTCGTACAAAAAGTTAACTAACAAAGTTATCCCTACATCTTTACTTGTTTGCGTATGCATACTCAGAAAACATCCGTTTCCTCTCCCTTCTTCAACAGCCATGTATTGTGTTTTCTGCTATAGTTTAAAAAATATTTGCAAAGCTCAGGAGGGGTAATAAAGCAAAGCACCTGAGAGAGAGAGCATGTACAACTCCAATTTGGTCTGAAGTGATGCTCTGAATCATATGAACCTTATGGAAGTTAAGGTCATGTTTCTTCATGTTGTGAGAGGCCACAGAAGTGCTGTGGGCAGCAGTCAGCCCCTGAAAAATAGAGGGCTGACAGAACCAAAACCAGAAGTCTGATTGTTGTTTCACGTTGCTGTTCAAGCAGAAGCAAGTGCTTGAAACTGCCATAAGGCTTTCAGTTCCTAGTGGTCTTTTATGTTAAGAGAGTCTAAGGGTAAAATTTGGACCATGATGTGGAATGGACAGCCATTTGGAGATGTGCCATTTAGGCTGTGAGGTTCCCCTGTGCAGAGAAAATCAAAACACCAACATTACACTTGTTGCTGGTAGAGTAAGCTCTGCAACTATTAGCAATCAGAGCAAGACAGGACAGAGCAGACAAGAAGTCAGTTCATGGCAGGAGAGTTTTAATAGTACTTCTGGTGCTATTTCAGTGGCTGCTAAGGCAGTTAAATGGATCATAAATCTCCTGGGAGTGTTTTGTGCCAGTTATTATGAGTCTGATTTAAAATGTAGATGTATGGCAAGACAAATACGGCATAGCTGAGCCTTACTTTCAAGTCCTCACCATTCTGTTACCTTAAATATCAGCAAATACCTCTTTTGCAAAGGGAAGGGGTAAGGAGGAAAGGACATGGGTGGAAGGAAAAAAATTATGCTTACTTTCTTGTGGCACACCATGGAGTGTGCTGTATAATATCAAAAGACAGAATGATTTTGGATGTGCTTTGCTGGTTTAGGGGGTGTTCTCAAAGAATCTTCAGCGCGTAGTTGTGTATGGTAATGCCTAAATTGTGGCTGTAATTTTTTTGATCCTCCTTCAGCTTTCCTGTCCCACAGCACTTCTTTTCCCCAGTAGCCTGGTGTCCTTGTCAGCTTCCTTGGAGACTAGGATTAATATTTTTGGGGGTTGTTTTGCTGGTTGTACTAATCTGGCTTGTCTCTGCTTCCATCAGGCCTTATTACCCATCCTTTTCTCCTTCTCCCTTGCCTCCCTCCCCCCACCCCAAGCAAGGAAGCAATCTGTTCTTTTTAAACCCTTCATCATCTTTGCTCTCTCCATCTTTGTTCCCCCAGATTTTAGAGATTGTTGACTATTATGTAACAGATGGCCTGACAGACCTCCGACTCTTTGCAGTGATGGCTAGCTTGGAGCAGAAAATAGCAGCACTGGAGTAAGTATTCAGTTGCATAGACGCTCATGAATTTTAACTCCTTTGTGACAAAGGAATTCAAGGGGGTAAGAGCCAATCTATCAGTAGCTGAAGTAATTAGAAGACTTAGATGGCTCTCTAGTGCAGAGTATCCCTTCACTGCTACAGGCTGTTCACAGTAGATTAGGATAGTCTACGTCCCATTGATCTCTAAACCATAACTATGCTTCAAAACAATGGCACAGCTTAATCCAGAAATTGAGACATTCGAGTAAGCATCAGTGAGGGCTGTTCTTTTGGCTTGTAATGAAGAGTACTTTGCAGCATCAACCTGGGACAATGTATATTGAGTGGAGTTAAATTTTGATTTTTGTTCCTATTGCATTCCAGGTTAGCAGGGGAAAATCATGTGCACTAAGCAACCAATATTCTGTCTCTAAGCATTTAATACTTACGGAATTAATTTTCCTGCCTTCTTTCTCTCTTCTGTTGAATTTGTTCTTTGTCGTTCTTGTTTCTGTATCAAAAGAGTTCTTTTAAGTTTGAAGAATTTTGGCCCCCACATATAGTTTTTTGTCATCTTTAAGAAGTTTTTCAGTATATTATTCTCTTTCCCAGAAATATAGCTTCTTGCCTTTCAGAAATATTTCTGTATCTGAGACAGTGGAAGCTTTTTCTTGTGAAGTAGGGGAAAAGGGAAGAAAAGACAGCCCAGAAGAATGTCTTTAAGCTGAATTGGCCAGGTATTCAAACCACAGCTAGTTTACATTATTTTTAATAGTAGTTTAAATGAAAATAAACTATAATGGCTGGACTAATGTACCAATGGGGCAGAAAAGCACGAAAGCAAAGATGAGGTCAAATGAGCTTCCACTGAACTGAAAAAAGAGAAAGTTGAGTTTGGAGGTAGGCTTCTCGTAGCTTTCTGTTATGCTGCGCTTATATACTGGTGTGTATAACCTTGCAAATCTTGAAAAGAAGCATAAGAAAACTGGACATATATCTGAGAGGGTGGCATATGGCTGAGGTGGGTGCTGTGTGTCTCCCATGCCAGGGGTAACAGTTCCACTGGGCCATAGCTAGAGGTACCATGTTCTCAAACCCATGCTCAAGCAGGGCCTAGGGGGACTTCTTTTAGCCCAGAAGTGTTTGAATTACCTTTAATAGCCTTCATTTTCAGTAGGAGCTTTACCAAGTTATCAGCAGAGGGAAAAGTCCTGGAGTGGAAAGCTAACAGAAATCTCTCCTTTTCCCTCTTAGATGTGCTCTGACACCTCTACAGATGAGGGGTGGGCTTTCCATACATGCTCCTACAGCTTAGGAGTACTTGTCTCACTGGAAGTCATTTGTGTTAAAGTTAAACTCTAGCCCATGTAAGTCTACAAAGAATAATTACTGTATATATTTATCAGCAAAATGTGTGCTTACTCATAGTTTGCATGGGACCCTAATCTAGAGCTAGCTCACAGCCCTAAATACTGTTAAATGGCATAGACTATCCCAGAGGGGCAAAATTATCTTTGAAGGGCTTGATTACCCCTTGTCAACTGCCCCTGCCATGCACAGATACATGCATACAGACACACATTCTTTTCCTCAGCACAACTCCAACTTGCAGTCATTGCTGTAATAAAGGGAGACCCCAGAGACCCATCATTGAACTTTTGGCACATAGAAAATCATCCCTCTCTCTGTCAGATCTCTCTGGCTCTATGCAAATGTTGAGTTTCCAGGGATGGTGTATCAAGGAGACGAAAGAACTTAAATGTCAGCTGAAGGCTCCAAGCTCAGCAAGACGTAATGATCTACCTAGGTTCTGTGAGCACTAATAATGTCATTTAGCAGCAATAAACCTCTTTGTTTTAATTTGAGTGACAGTGTCCCAGATGGCCATTTTAATAAGGTTTAGAGATTCTGGACACAGAGGTTTCCTGCTTTTGCAGCCCATAATAACTGGTTAGTTGTGCTTAAGGTCCAGCAGCAATGTCTGGTCAGCAAAATCTTCCTTTTACAAAATAGCTTAGAATGGAATGAGCAAATGCCATCATTATTGTAGAATTGGCTTCTCCATCTCTGCCCATTGTTTACCCAAGTGTCACAGCTATGAAATAACTCCCCAAAAAGGAACTCCAGCATTCAGTCTTGAATGGCAAAATAAACTTTGGTAAACATTCCAGCTGGCTGGAGATAGCAAACAGTGACATGATTATTTTGTTCATTCTTATTTTGTGTAGGAAGAGGGACTTGAAACACGATCTTTTGCAGCTATTAAAAAACACGATTTCATTCTTAGGGCACAACTGTTTCTGGGTGCACAGAACAGCAGATCTGGGATGGAGGGATGAAGGGAGAGATGCTCTTCCCTCCCTAGTGCCAACACATGAGCTAATCCCACCTGCAGCCCTGTGAAAGGAGTGCTGCAGGTGACAGTTAGTCACCAGTAGTGGCTCCTCCAAATGGGAAAGAGCATCATCTCTGGCCAGCAGATGAGAGTGGGCAGGGGACATGCTTCAGTCACTCATATTTTTAGTAAGGGCATATAAGAGAGCAAAAAAGAACAGGTTAGGGAGCAGTTGCCTGGGCAATGTATCTTTGCTGTTCTAGTTTTTCTCTGTGTGCTGCCATTCTCAGTAGTGTCTCAGAGGACAGGAGCAATTCAGGGTGTTCTTCACCTCCATGTGACCAATCTGAGGCAGGGAAGGTAATTCCTCACCAGAAGCTCTGGTGGCTGTTGAATGGTCTGATAAAGCAAGTTTGATTTCAGCCCAGTTGCTAAAGGAGAGCTGGACACTTCATGAAGCCCACTGCTTTTCTGGGCATGTGGGATGTCTTGCAGAGCCATCCAAAGCCCACTGTGGCGAGTACAGGGAGACCTGACTTTAGCAAGAGCATCAGCCCCTCATGGTCATGCCCACATCCCTCTTTTAGTAGTGGGAGCATGAACAGCTTTATGATCGGGATCCAGGATGGCTAAGGCTCTGCACCACGGACAGATGATAAGCTCTTCTCTGCTGTGGTCAACTAGATGCAACCTGAGAACAGTGGTACTTACTCCCCCAGGCAGGCATCGGCTGGGGACCGTACAGTGCTTGAGAAGAAAACCCATAAAATAAAAGTACAGAAAAGCCTACTCACAGGTAAATCCTTAACAAATACTGGAATACTAAGTATCTTTGAACCACAGTCAGAAATAGCTGATTTCTGTCTCCAGAAATACTTCACTATGCAAGTATTTTTCGTGTAATTTTTCATCTGTTTTTTCTTGCAATACTTTCAGAACTCTTCCCGTATAATGTTTAGGCATCTATACCTTTCAATTTAATAGTCTGGATAACTTTTCTGTTTGCTAATACAGAGCAGCTAACTCAAAAGCACAGTAACATAGAAATCTCCTCCTGAAATCATATTGGACATCTCAGGATTTCTCTGACAGGAACCATGCTGTTCTGCTTTATTTTTGCTGGGCTGATATCTACAGTGCTGTGTAACAGCAATAATAATTAAAAAAGAAAAATCTTGTTACATTATTGTTGTTGAATTTATCTTGTTTGGACAAGCAACTTTCTAAGCTTTAGGTGAGTAAACAGATAGGAATAATCTACGTTTAAAATCAATAAAAGACAAGTGCAGCACAGTACACTGCTTCTTTGTGAGTCAAATGTTCCAGCTCCAAAATAAACTTTAGCAAAGAGAAAAAAAGGTCCTTTTGATTGGGCGTCACATGTGAGAACCACCTGAGGGCAAATAAATGTGAGGATCACCTTCTTACCAGCTCTTTCTGATAATAACCGTATGGTCACTGGGGACAGTATGTTAGTGTTAGCCCACTGGGTCAGATAACAATCCTAAGTCTCTCCCTCTCTTCTCCCACTGTGACCTGGCCCATCTGCTTCTCTCTGGCCATATGGTACAGAATTCTCTGGGACTGGAGACATTACAGTTTTATGCATCTGAATGCTCCTTGTTTTCACTGAAATTTTGCTGACACGACATTCCTTTGAATATTGCCTGACACAAGTGGGTTTTGTTTTGGTTTTGGTTTTCATTTCAGAGAACAAAAAGACATGGAGGTTTATATTAACAGAGGAGATATCTGACAGATATACTGGGTGGGTAAGAAGGCTGGCCTCCAGCTTAAATTTAATGTTAGTTATTCTGATCCTTAACTAAAGCAGACCCCAGCGTGTGCAAAAGAGTGGGGTTGGTTTGTTTTTGTCATTAAAAAGCCCAGCCTGACAGGGTGTCTGCTTGCCATGGATGAAGCGCAGTCCAAACTGAAAGTTGGAACACTACTTTACAAAAAAATAAAGGAAGTAAACCCACTGCGACAAACTGTGCTCTGACCAGACAACCCTCCCCTGCTCCAGACCAGGCAAGGGAGAAGTCTCGAGGTGTTGCTGTGCTCTGCCTTGTTGCAGCTGAGGTCTCAATCCCAACACAGCTACCGCTCCTGGGGCTGTTGGCCATGCACTGGTGGTGTCTTTGGACACGAGGAACACGCAGGTATATCCTCTATGTTGAAAATGTTCGATTAGGCCTAATGAAGGCTCAGCCCAGGCATCAAAGGAAGGAGAGACAATAGCAAATGCACAATATTCCTTTTTAATGGTCCCTTTACCAAAAGGAGGATGTAATTATTGTGTGGACTTTAACATAACAAAGCTTATATGTTCATACTGTTCCTGGCATCCTGGGGCCCCTCTCAGTCGGGACCTTTGGACATTGGAGCAACCACCTGCATGATGATGGAGGATGGGGCTGGAAAAGTAAAATATATATTATTGTAGAAATATTACCACAACAAGCTGCTTTACAAATTCAGAGACAAGTGTCCAGCAGCACAGTTGTCTTTCAGTTTCTATAACAATTTTAAATAGCAATAAACCTCCAAACATCTCACTCCATATCTCTGTCACTCCCTCCCCTTATGTTTTCACCTGCCTTGTGGAAGGCCTCACAGAATATGTTATAGAAAGCTCCAGGGAGTTTTAAAATCAGTAAGTCTGTCTAGAAGAGTGCAAGATTTTGGGCTATGTTTTCACTTTGTCAATCAACTCCGTTATTTCACAGTTGCAGGAGGTGCCTAAAATTTGTTTATTTAAAAAAAAAAAAACAAAAACAAACTAAATAGTGATTTCAGTCATGACAGGCTCAGCAAATCTTGAGATTTACTACTTGAGGCTATGTTTAATGCCTAGAAGTCAGAAACTAATTAACAGATTTTCTTGGGACATCTGAAAATTCAGACTTGATTGAGAGTCTCAGTGCTGGAATTTGGTGTAGATGGGCTGACTTTCCTGCCAGACAAAAAGGCTGATCTCCTGCTGCTTGTGTAAAATAGCCCCCCAGCCTCATGATGTCAGAGTGATTTTTATCATGCCCTGGGCCAGCATTTACTGGATCAAAATGTGTAAGTCCATTACCTTCTACAGCCAAGTCTGGGTGTGCTGGAAAGGATTCTGGCAGCACTGTTGGGGGAATATGGAGAGATAAAGAGGGATGTTGAGAGAGATTTTGTTTTATACTTCTCTCCAACCATCCTGTTGAGCAGTGACACATGTTAAGACTCATATTCGTTACCTGAAAAGTAATACTATCCTTTGCATTAGCACCTTTCTGATGCTCTTTAGCTCATTTTATACTTAGAAAGCAAGAATTGGAACCTATTAAGCAATATACTGTTTCACATGTAGTTGTGCACATGTAGTTGTGCACCTTTACAGTGATTGTGAAGCAATGCTCGCTGCCCAATGTTATGGAAGGATTTCCAAAGGAAAACCCAGCTTCCTCCAATAATCCTAGGCCTCACTGTCATTTATCTCTTTTCTCTTCAGAGAAAATAATACTGTAGATCGGGACAGTGTGTGCTGGGAAAGGTGGGAATTGCTCAAATGCTAATAGAATTATTGTGCCCATATTAGCTTGCTTGGGGATTTGAAGCCATGAAAATATGAAAAACAAAGAGCAACATGGGATACATGTAATTCATCCTGTTTTCCTTAGGGCTCAAATACCTGCTTTTACTTGAAGAATCTTTGTGTGTAACTTCTTAAATCTAAACACAAAAGAAGCCCCAAAATGAACCCAAACACATCAAATTCTTTGTGTTTCTCTAAATGCTGTTAGATTGCAGCATCTTATCCTATGTCTGATAATGCAGTAGAACTACTATCT
>JASSUY010039546.1:0-56006 GCA_032466535.1 Forpus xanthops | reverse complement strand
CGAGAGAAAGGAGCCGGTAAAAAAAGGAAACAGCCCTTAGCATGAATGTCTGATTTTCTCTTTACCAGACTTTCTGTCTTTACCAAAGAAAGATAATTTTGTCAGAACTTGCCAAATGAAAGGTTCTTATAATTCCTTTTTTTGCCCGCATTACACATTTTCTAAGAGCTAATTCTCAGTAATACTAATTAAAATATTGTCAATTTCAATGTTTTTAGTCTATTAAATGTAAAATGTTTTAACTGAAAATGGAGCATGTAAATAACTATAATTTAATTATCCAACGCTATTTTTTATAGCTGGAAAAAAAAGTCAATTTGAAATATATCTTTGTCCAAGATAAGCATTTTTTTTTTTTTTTAAATATGAATAAGTCTCTGATATAGGAAATAAGCACGAAAAATCCTCCAAAAATTGTACAAGTTCCTATTAACTGTCATTTAAATGTTGTCAATCAAATCTGTTTGTATCTGGTACTGATGCCATGTGAAATTTATTTATTTAAACTTTCAGTCACACATGGAAAGTTTTGCAGATGGTGTCTTCTCATCTGTTTTGTCCAATTTCCCCCCCAAACTCCAGTTCTTACTCTCTCGACCCCCCAATTTGATTCCTCCTTCTTGTAAAAAAATAGATCTAATCAGTAGCATGTTAAACAAGAGGGGATCTTTTATGTATTCTGTGTTAGGACAAGGAAAGCATCGCTGTAGATCACTAGAATAAACAACTCAGGCTGATTCAATTACAATGCCTGGGCCAGGCTTTTATCTGCTGGTGACATCATTTCAATCAAAATGTAAAATAATACAATCCAATAGATGCAAGAGGGAGAGATAGGACACAGACTGCTGCACTTAGTCATTTAATAAAAAAAAAGTAGAAGAAAGCTCTTTCTGACAGGCTGCTAGGACTTCCATTTCCAAAACTCTATTACCTTGTATAATAGTATTCAAAAGAATTGAATGCAGGAAATTGTCTATTACTTTTTATTAGTAGAAGCTGTTGTGTAGGAAACAGCCTACTGCACTGTTTTTTTCTTTGTTCCTTTAATTAACAAAGGCATGAAATCCTTCTATTGGCAAGCACTTGTTCCAAAGCTTCTGTTGCCTTCTGTTTTTATTGAAAAGATGCTGGTTTTTAATTTTCTTTTTTTTTTTTAATGTATTTTTCTATACACTAAAAAAGTAATTTTTTTCAAGTCACTGTAATCTAAAATCTATCAGTCACCTTAATGGGCTAGGAGAGGGTAGAATGCAGATACATTTCCAAAGTCATGGAACATTTTTTGTAAGAAAGTTTCGCACTTGAGGAGTGAGGGTGAGTCGGATTGTAATCAGAAATAGTCTAGTGCCAGTCTTCTGAATCTTTTACTTGCCAGCTGAAAATTGCTATCATTACTTAATTTATTATGATAGAAAAAAGATAAATTGATACATATCAATTTGATAGATGCATGCTGCAAAGAAGCATATTCTTTCTTCAGGCCGTATCCTTGATCCTATAAGATTGTCTGTGACAGCATAGGACGGGACTTTGTAAATATCATCAATCTGGACATTCTACACAATTATGTTAAATTTTAGCAGGCATAAAAATAGTAGACCTGATTCCAATGAGGTGTGGTTTCACTGACTTCTACGTTCCTGTATATAATACACCTGAAAGCTGATATAAAGTGTAGAACCCGAATGTAATTTTGGAGATAATTATTTCAATGATTCTAATGATTAATTACATGTATAATTCAGGTTCACTGCTATAAGATTCATACAGGTCTTAGCAACTTAATCTAATAGCGACTTCTAAAGCTAAGTTGTGATATTGGGTCATGAACAGAATCTTGCTGAGGGCAAACAATGGCTACTACAGCAGGCACTGAAGCACTCTTTCTACTATGCTTACCATTTCAGGGTGCACTATGAAGTAGCAGATTGAGTCAAATGGCTAACTGCAATTATTTTCCAAGGAGATGTGACTTCTTAAATTAATTTTATTAGCATGTTCTTTAGTAATGCAATGATTTCTTCTTTTGCAGTCATCAGTAGCAAATAGACCTCAAGAGATCTGAGGCCTTTGGTAGTCTTGAAAGATGTTGGCTTTATGTCTCCTTTTGCTAAGAAAGAGATTTCTAATATTCTGAATGGCATTTTTATTCCAAGCATGTGGTAAGCTTTTGCTGGTGATTTCTGAAAAGGATAAATATGAGGATGAAATAATAAACCACTATGCAGGGAATGAACTAGCAACAACTGCAATCACTGAGTAATTTTAATCCCCTCTTTTATATCCATAACATGTGTTTTATAATTTTTGAAATTCATATTTGAAATATCTTTTTTTAGGGTTTATATGATGCTTACCAGCATCATTCTGCTGTTGCAGTGTGCTTAGACCATAGCAGGCTGGCATCATGGTCAGGATCAGGCGACCCATGTTAGACACACAACACCTGAATGAACACAGACTGCTAGTTCCAACAAGGATATTTATGAATATGTAATCTAGTTATTTAAACTGTGTGTCTGTCCAACTGTTTATCTGTCTTTCCATCCATCCATCCAATGAAGAGTTAAGAACTCAGAGGATAAAGACTGCTTAAAGCAAGATGTTAGCCTGTGGCATTTAGACTATTACTGCCCCCGGTAATTTGGATAGGCATACCAGACATTTGTCAGAGATTCACTGAGTTTTCTTCTTAGGTCAGGTGAAACCCACCTTAAAGCACAGTTTTTCATCTAAAAAATACACATGTCAAATTTCATGAATCAGAACTAGATCTTTCCCTAGGATATCTGCCATATTCAACCACATATTGCTTCTTTGATCTTACACGGGCATGAAAGTGCTCAGTCTGAGAATTCCATAGCTATCCTGACCAAAGTCCTCACTTAAACATATGTAGCTGAGACCCTTGAGAGTCATTTTTCTTCATAAGAACATAAGCCAGGAAGGATATCAAATGGCAGAATTTAACAACTAAAATTCAGAACTGGCCAACTATAAAATGTTTTTTGTGAATGAATAGGATTTACAGGATACAGTTTTCTCTGGATGAAAGAAGGATGTCTCATGTGCCATTATGGTTGATCAGTGTTGGCTTTTTGGAAATGTGTTTTCAGTAGGTGTGGATTTCAGTTTATAATGAAAAAATTGTTTTCTTAGAATTTCCAAAAACCCCCATACATTAGGCACGCAAGTTTAAAAAAGGAGATAAGTCAGTACTTGTTAGTCCTGATTCTTCAGATGCCCTAGAAGAACCAAGGAATACAGAGTTTACCTTCTCTGCTAGACATTTCTCTCTGTTCTCCTGCTGTGCTACTATGCTTTCCACTATCCAATCTCTGCCCAGCTCTAAAAGCTTTAGCGACATTTTCCAATCCCACTTGGTTTACCCCTTCCTCCCTGGGGTCAGCTCTTGATTTACTGCTTTTAGCCTCATGTTTTCATTCTCTGGCAATTTCTTGGCTCCCCAAGCTCTGTTCCATTTGAATTACAGGTATATTCTTTCCTGAAGTCTGAAGGTTATGGAGTCCTGTCCTAGCTGGAGATTGTTTCTAGGTCTAGCCAGAAATGACAGCTTCTATTTTTTTTTTTATTTTTAACAGGGTTTACTTTTCCATGCCTAGATATTAGCGTGCTGTGAAAATTCTTGATGTAGGTCGTATAACTTTAAAAGATGAAATATTGTAAGAAACCCTATTTTATCTAAGAGAACTTAGGCTTGAAGTATTTTCATAGTTCCAATTAAACGTATCTGATGGAAAAATATATAGAGAAATTAACTGTGAGCTTTGTATCTTTTACTCTTTATTTATTTACTTATTTTTAAATTACAACAAAAGACTGTGAAAATAGCAAAACACTGACTGTAACTAAAGGCAAACTGAACATCAAATCTACTTACCTTGTATCTTGTTCAGAGGTCTTGGTGCTCCTATATCTTTCAGTGCAGCATGATGTGCAGTCTTTGTGTGTAGTAGTATGTTCAAAATGCATCAGCCTTTTCTCAACTTTTGCCTTTCAGAAATAGTTTTGCAAAGTGTTAGACTTAATGTAAGCAGGGAGCAGGCAGGAGCAGAGTTTGTTTTTTTCTTTATAGCTTTCACACTGCACAATTAATCTGCACATAAATTATGGTAGATTATATTATGTAATATTTCTGGAGGTTATATGGTTCCAATTGTTGGCCCTCCATTTCACCATTATCTTAACCTAAGTCATATTTCATTGCACATGCACGTTTGGTGAGCAGGTGTGTGAGCAGGTCAGAAAGATTTATCAGAGACAGATTATTCTGTGAGCATCTTCTGACCTGATGTTCCTGTTATATGAAGTGTACATATTAGACTTGTACATGGAAGTATGTATTGGTCTGTTTAATGTGAGTGCTGTAATTAATGAGTTTTACATAAAACTTTGTGCTGTCGATACATAAATGGACCTCTGCATTTAAAGGGGGACTTAGTATGAATTTAAGCCTGTGGATCCCAGTTTGAAATTGTAAACTGTGGCTCATCTAGTATGTATTGGCTCCCAGACATCTAGGCTTCTTTTACTCCACCAGGATTGTCCCAGCCTTGATCCATCAGAGCAGTTTAGACCATCTGGAAGCAAGAAAGTAAATTTTCTATCAAAATCAAAATCCTTTAAAAATCTGAGTTCAGGAAATATTTGGAGACTGTACTGGGTAGTGATTGCTGGGATGGGGCTCTTTTGAAAACACAGAGGTAGCTGATAACTTCCTTGAGAATTTGGCTGGAGAAGTGTATATTTAGCAAGGAACTTTCTGAACATGCTCAAGTCATCAGAATGTCAAATTGAAAGGGCTTCACTGATGATGGGGCTATCTCTAGACACAGGCAAAGCAAGCAGTTGACTAGACTGGCAGCATGGCAGTAACCGAGTCAGCTGCTGTTGCTGCTGCTACAGAATGGCTAAGTACATGTGGGCCAGCCACTGCTTCTGGGAGGGATCTGTACACAGCGCTGCTATGTCTCTTGTCAGTGTAGCAATGCTTTACTGTGTCCTGGTGCCACTCCTCCTCCCTGTGCTTTTTTTTACCCATGGCAAGAGTGTTCTTCTCCCATGGTAGTGTTCAAAAGGCAAAATTCAATTTTGCTGGCATTACTAAGAAGTCTGAACCAGCTCCAACTACCTAAAAACTTCAAATCAGTATCTCCTACAATGCTGTTTTCTGAGGGGCTGAGCTGGAATAATTTTTCTCTCTTCCTATTAAAACAACATTGCTGTGCGCAGAGTAGTTTGAGTGAGAGAAATTTTACAGCCTAGTGGTTACAGTATTCACCTGGGAGGGAAAGCTGGAGGATCCATTTGTTGTGTAAAGGACTGTTTATTAAGTGGCCAAAGGAAACAAAAAAAAAACAAGCAAAGAAGGAAAGAGGAGATAAAATTAAAGAAAAAATAACAATAGCAAAAGAGCTCACAATGAAAGCAGATCTTGATTCAGCAGATTCTGTTGAATTGGTTACTTTTTTCAAACTTACTATGAAAAGGCAGCTTTAAAGAGATTTTGACTGTGAATACATCCTCTTCCTGTTTTCCACATTCATAAACTTCTTTACAAAGACAACAGGTCTTAAATATGCATTCTTCCTTTTCAAAGCTGTTCCAGATGGGAAATGGCATATCTTAGAAAGGAGCTGGATCAATAATCTTCCTAAATAGAAAAATACCTAGGCAAAGAATCACTTTTTTTTTGTGATTCTCTGAGTCATTGAAGCTGCACAGTTTTAGAACATGATCCTAGGTTCAGGGCTTTAATGGGAAGCTCAGGTAAAACACTGCTGTGTCTGTGGGTTATTAACATAGGGAAAAAGCATTGTGGTAGCAATGGAAGCATCTGTTATTGTTGTCTTTGCATTGATATAGATACATTTGAAATGTACATACCAATGCTTAATAAATATCTTGTGACATTATTTTCCAGCGTAATTATTAAATTATTTTAAAAAGGATCCAGTTAAATTCTTAAAATTTTAAAACGCAACATGTAGAAAATTGATATTAAGATGAGTTTGACTTGGTAAGACTAATGCCAGAATTATCAATGGACATTTATCCTACCTTTCCACATATGGAGAGATCTGTAAGCACCACAAAATAAACTGCTTGCTGTTTTATCTGCTGGTGCTGTTAAAGGAAACTGAAACCCTGCATGAAACTGGATCTGTCTCTTGGTAGTGATTCAATGTAAGTAAGGCATGTCATTTATCAATGTGCCAATAACATTGTTTGTATGATATTTTTCCTCCCAGAATTCTGCATTGATAAAAGATTTCTTCAGCCAATAATCTTGCTTAATATTGTATTATAGAATAAAGCTGTGCCTGCTTTACTCTCTACTACTTGCTTTGTACAGCTGGGAATACTGGAAAAGAGCAGGGAATTAACCATTTTCTTGACTGAATTAAACTTGTTTGGTAAAGGATAAGCTGCTAAGCATATATTATATGTGCTGAAAGCACAATGTAATTTCTGTTTTGTAGACTTTTATGTGATGTCTTAGGAGGAGAAAGTCCTCAACTGTCTAACCTTTCTTGGCAAAAGCTTGATCTAGATAGAGTAGCAGCACCCTGTCCAGCCAGATCTTAAAAGTGTCCAATGCTAGAGAATCCACCATTTTCCTGAGAAGATAATTCCAATCTGATTGTTCTTATTCTGAACAGTTTTCCTCTTGTGTCCAATCAGAGTCTTCAGATGAGTAACTTGTACCCAAATATAAGATCGCTTATTCAGCTTTGGCTAGCAAATGGACCTGAGTTAAAAAAGTTAAATCTATTTGGAATCCATATTCTTATTTTGTTTCACCATGTCAATATTCTATTGCTGATTATAATCAAGTGTAAATATGAGCATTCTAGGACTTAATTTAGACCCACAGGTTTGGAGTTCTTCACATATGTTTTTCTTAGTGAAGACAGTAAAGGCAAGCTGCCTTTGCTCATTCCACTTCACTGAAGCTGCTTAAGAAAATGAAATACAATAAATCCATTTAGGATTATGTGAAAAATAATTTCTGCTTTTAATATTAACCAGATTTTTGCTGTTAAGTTTTGCTGGCACATCTCTGAAAGTTTCAGCTTGCAACTTATCTGGATCACTTAAATCTACAACACTGGCTTTGCAGTTTTGCAAGAACATCTGTTTTGATTTCCAGTGCTATCTTTTTGAGTCCTAGAGCACTCTCCTTTAGTGTTTTAGATTTTTTAAGAATCTTAAAGGGTCTTACTTTTAACTCCAAAACTAAATGAAAGCCAGGAGGAAATACTTCAGTATAATATTTCTTGTGCTGATATTTTCACTGACTATATTGCATGAATTAACAAGGAAACAGTTACTTTTCTATTACTTCATTGAAACCTAAAAGTACAGTAATATGCTCTTATTGTGCTGATATTGGAGCATAGTTTGTATATATCTTGTAAAATATTAATTAAACTATTAATTAATCAATATCAATACGCCTGTTAGCATCCTGATGCTTTTCTTTGATGGTAAGTCAAAGAATTTGACAGGGGAACATTGGTCTAAATCTAAATTTTTAAAAATTATTTTATCATTTTCAAAATGAAATTCCTGAAGAAAATGATGTATTGCAACCAGATGGTGACAGTCAGGTACAGTTAGACATCTGTTCCTTAAATTGATTCATCTTTCTAAACACAAGCGTTAATAATGATATTGTGTACATCTGCACAATGGAAACCAAAACAGGTTTAAGTCCCAGTTATCACTAAAATTTGGAACAAGTGTTCCAATGGAAAAATAGCTTACTAGTTGCTGAACTGTGTTCTCATAAGCTTCTTAGCTTAGAAGAAAAAAATGATCACGTGGTGCTCAATATCTGTTCCAAATAACTATTCCTTCAACAGGATATTTTATTCTTCAGATAATTTATATATATTAATTTCGTAGTCTATGTTCATGCAGATGTCTTCACTCTATTGGCTAAAACTTTGCCCTCTCATGCACATCTCTTGTGTACTATCACAAATACAGTGCTATTGTTGATATTATTGCATTCCAACCTTCTATCAAATTATGTACTGAAATAAAATTCATGACTTTTTCTGTATGTATTTCAACCTAAAAAATAATTATCTGATATGTAGTACCTTAAAAACTCAGAGGTATTTATGGGCAAAAGGAACTTAGCATATGCATTTGCACATTTATTAATGAATTTTCTAGTAATTTAGACCATGAAGTAGTCTTTACCTTACTTGCACTGTTAGTTACTATGATGATCTTATGATTTTTTTAAGTACAACTCATGAAAAATGAGTGATTTTTTTTAGTTTTCAGTTGCTCTGGTTTCTCTTAAATGTTTTTCCTCTTTTTTTTTTTTTTTTTTTTCTGCATAGATTAATTTTTAGACAACAACAACAAAAAGAAAATGGAAGCAAAAGGTAAGATCTTTTCTTCCCCAAAAGTACAGAAACAAACTGTTTTGACAAACTCAGATATTAATACCTTAAAATATTGGCATGAAAAAAAAATTATTTCAAAGAATCTCCTTTCACTCTTTTCTAACTGTAGCATTTGCCAAATTTTCCTAGATCATGTGAAAAGGTTTGTTCATGAGAGTTCCTTTCTATGGGAAAAATATGTATATCTTTTAAATACTTTCCTAGCTCTAATTCCAAGAGTCCAAAATTTTATTTTTTTTTTAGCTAGTATCAGATACTACAAATGGCACTAGGAGCTGATGATTGTGGAAATTATTATGATAAATATGAACACTTCTTTAATGTAAAGCATTAAAGTAGCAATTTAATATTTTAAAATATACTCATAAGGTGTTATTGCCTACTGCCATATTTGAAAGGGTAGTCATTATTTTTGAAGTCATTTATTTGCTGTTTCCTACTCATAGTGCACATTTGTTTGTTCATTTTAGTCACAAGATACAACTACTCACTTTCTACTTTCTAGTCAGGAAAGAAAACAGTCCATTTAATGAAGTGCAAATCAGGAGTAATTTTTTGTTGTTGAATCTATAAAATTTTCAGAATGTGCACAAAAGCTTGCTGAACTCATGAATGATTACAAAAAAAAAAGCCCTCTCTGAACTACATGAATTTGTCTTTTTTATCATTCCAGTATTTTCTAGACAGCCCTTATGCTGGTTTAACAGCTCATGCTAGTTGTGTGGACATTGTAATGCACCTTATGAATCTTTTTTAACATCAGGTGGGTAACATTTTAACATAATGATGATATTTTAACATAATGTTAAATACATTATTTAACAATGTATTAAAATATTATTTATGCAAATCAGTGACCACTCCATAATTCTGTCCACTTCCACTAGCTTTTAATTGTGCTCTTGTATTAAAATCTTTCACATTATGTCTCTCTTATTGAGGTTAGTGTTTATTTATGTGACTAACTGCAAGGATGGATAGGTAAAACGAAAAAGAAAGGTGGGATAGTGTTTTCCTCTTCTGTCTCTCTCTTTCTCTCTCTCTCTCACTCTCCCCCTCTTTTCTAAACAAGCTAAGAGTTTTTATAATTCATCACCTGGCTGACAGATGAGTTCTGCTTGAGAATATTAGAAAATGTCTCAAATCTCATATATATGCTAATGGTATGCTGAGACTGGTTGGTGGTATGCTGGAGTTTTTAATCTGTCTCGACCAGTGTGGAAAGTGGAGGAGACAAGTCATTGCACTCGACAATTTATGATCAAACAACTGAATTGTAAAGGAAGAAGGACATGCAGAAAAGGAGAGTAATTTTCTGATTTAACAGCGTTGTTACTACAAATAAAGAAATCTTGATTTTGACTGCACTCGACATTAAATGAGTTTCCTGTACCCTGCTCTGAATTTTTCATTTTCAGATTTGTATAAAGCACCCTGCTTAGATACAAGTGACAGATAAGGAGACGATTGCATATGGAAATCAAATGTGTATAATAAAGCCATCTTCTGTTTATTAAATAAACACATGTAGATGACTTCCGTGGAGAATGCACTGATAATTCTTCATTGTGTTCTAGTTTTTTTGCAAGTCACAAAGAATCTTATTTAACAACCACGAATGACTAGATGCAAGCTTTTCTGTTTATTACTTTATAACAAACCAGGCAGTCTAATATTTGGCATTTATAAACATTTTATTTTGATTCTTTAGTCCAAATTTTAGCTGTAACAGTACAATATAGTAGTGTCCATGTTATTAGAGTTCTGGAAGCTGCATCAGTGCAGTATTATTTCTTGAATATTATGTTTACATCATAGAAATGGTAAAGATTAACCAGCTAACATATATATTATTGTAAAAGGAAACACCAGAAATGAAGTATAACACGTAGCATTTTGGTCTTCAGACAAAAACATATAATAACATACAAACAAAACTAAGAAAAACCATGGGGTCTGCAGTCAGCTTGTCAATGATTTCTGATTCAGTGATTTAATAGTCTTAGTTTCAGATGTAAGAGCACTTGAAGTTCATCAATGGATGTATTTCCAGTTCTATTTGTCATTCTTGATTTTTTTTGCAGATATAGCCTTCCTATAATTTATTATAATATAGTGCTGCATTGGGTAACATCATGAATATAGGTTATTTTCTCCTGAAAGGGTTTTAATATTGCAGCTGAAATGATTGTAGGCATTTTAAAGCAAAGCAAGAGATACTTTTTTCATATTCTACCTCTGGAGAACAAAGTTCAAATTTAGATTTTGGTTCACATTTCTATTTTGAAAATAAAAAAAAAGGTGAAGGGGAAGTCTAATGAAATATCTTTAGTGAAAATTATTGGCCATATCAGAGGAAGTCTACAATTGGTAGCTCACTTTGTCTGGGTTAAGAGGGCCATTATATTGTTTCAAGTCTTCCCCTGTATATATCAATATCAGCAGCAGTATTATGAAGGTTTTAGACCGTCAACATTTTCTTCTCAGATTATCAGCGTCATCATCCTGTACATTTACTCTTCCTTGAACCCTGCTTTGATGTTTTACTTTTGAAAAAGAAAAAAATCCCCACCAAACCTACACCCCAAAAGCAAAGCATGCCCACCTCCTGCCACAGGCATTTACTGTTGAATAGGAGGTGAGCTGAGAAATACTGGTTCAGGCTTCCAAAGCACCAGGTGGTTTCTCTACTTGGGTAACTGTAATGTGAGCTTTGGCATAAGTGCATCAGAAAATCCACATGGATTTCTTACTATGATTGGAAGTGATTGCTGTGCATGAAAGTGCACAAACAGTTCAAACAAGACTAGATAAGCTGTGTTGCAAAGCCATATGGCTTAGTTTAAATAGCATAAAGAGGAAGTCTTTGATCATGGCCTTTGATCATAGTTAACCCTAAATGAAGTGGTGGGCTAATGTAGGTAAAAAGGTGTCAGAATCAAAGCAACTAGAGGTTGCTATGAGTCTAGTAAAAGAACGATTTTTGAGAGGGCCCTGGTATGCAGATGGTTTGTTTGATTTTAAACCTCGGGTAAGGAAGAAAAAAAATAGCAGGTTGGGCACCAGTGAAGAAGGCCAAAATGATTTTATATGGCAGAAACTATGAAGATGAGAGGATGCAGAAGCTGTAAGGTGTATGTTATCCTCCAGTGAGTTTCTGACAGAATTTACATATGCATGAAGGGTCATCTCATAATGTTTAGGAGAAAAAAAGGTATGAGAGCCTGAAATGCAGCTGGAAATGAGGATAGAATACAGAAATGCATTTGAGGATGACAGACGAGATGAAAGGAAAGAGCATGAATATAGCTGGAGTTGCAGATGGGTTGATTGGCAGATCCCCAGATGAAAAAGAGACCTCTAGAAGTATACAAAAATTATGACAAGGCAGAGGGAAATACTAGTATGTGAAGAAAATCTGTGAAAGGAGTTTGTTCTGTGGAAGGAGGTGCAACAGCTAGAGACAGAATATTGAACAATAAGAAAGAAGAGATTGGGTAGATGGTAACAGCAGGAGCTATCAGCTGAAGAAAACAGATAAGCGGAAAGCAAAAAGGACGCAAGGACAGAGTTTCACAAGAAGTTCAGGTTGCTCTGAAAGATGACTTCTTTTTAATAAGAAAAAAATAATAGACTGGCCATCAGAGCAGATCTAGAAAACAGTGTCATGTGAAGTCTATCCAAGTATAATGCTGTGAGGTGTTGACCTGAGTGTGAAAGTCATTCTGAAGAGGCTGGGGAATACTAATTTTGCTGTCATTCTGTCATAAGAATCCTTGAGCAGCTCAGTGAGGGTTGTGTTAGATGGGTGAAGATGTGCAAAGATCTTTGATGGAATTCTTCTATCTCATAGACCTAGAGGGAAAATGTTTGGAAGATGATGCGTATTATCAGGATTGGTGAAAGCACCAATGCAAAGTTTGAGATATTTGCCTGTAGAAATATCCAGCAAATTAGCCTTCTTGGATTTTTGTTGACCTGACTGATAAAAGATGATAAAAAGTAAATACTATGAGGAAAACAGTGAGTAGTCAAGATTGGAATGCTTAATTTGTATAGTGAAATTTAATGAGAAACTACCTCAATAATTCATAGAAACTGTACAATTAAGCTGAGGGAGTCAAAGAATCAGAGCTGAAACAGCATTATAAGAAAAGCAAAATGGAATAGCTGTTATCATTAGAAATGAGCTATGCAAGGACCTTAACTATACAGGAACTGATACACTACGTGTTGTTGAGTAATGGCCTTTAAGAAGTCAGAGGAGGGAGAGTGAGTAAACTTCAGTCTGAATATAATTTCTTTGGGGAGGACAATAAAATACTTTTTGGTATGAACCTGCTGGAAATCAGAAACTGAACTCCAGTGTCTTAGGATAATAAAAATCTCTATTGTTCCTCCAGTGAAAGAGGTCCTTCTAAGACTTTTTTTTTTTTACTTCTCTGATGCAGCCTGAAGTGCAAATGTTTCTGGTAATGGTAACACCCAAAAGCAAACTAAACTTTAGTAGGTAGCTGTTGAGCTAACAAAGGACAATGTCACTTTAACTTTGGTTTTAGACAGTAGAGCGTTTAGCAATGTAGCATACTATTTCCTGCTTTCCGTCATCTTCATCCCTTCTAACTCTTCTCAGCTCATTGGCTCAGATCAGAACCTAGGGCACAACACCTCAATGCCAGGTTCAGGCAGCTTTCTCTCCTGGTTACAGCAGAGGTAGTATCTTTAAAAGGTGTTAAAGTAGCATTTTAGGAATCCACAAGGCTTGATCCAAAAGCTTTTGTAGAAAATTCACAGAACAAAGCAGGTATACAACGGTGTCTTATCAGTAACACATTTCTAAACCTGAGGCCTTTAAGTTGAACTTCTGAATCTGCTTTATAAGTTATACATTTGGCATAATATGAAGTGAAAACTAGTACTTTAAAAAGTCTCACCTACATTATTTTAGAAAAAATATTTTTAATATGTAGGTTCTCCAAATTTTTTTAAATGTATTAATGATAAAAAAGCAAAATGGACACAGAAATCCCCAAAAAACAAAGACACATTTTGAATATAAAAATGTGAATTAATGGATGCTGCTTTTTTTTCCCCTTTTCACACAAGAGCTGCCTACACCACTGTGCTTGACTGCCCTTTTATTCTGTAAAGGCAATATCATGAATAAATAAAACTGAAAGTGTGAAACTGCTTAGAGTTGAAATGTGCCCTTTGTAGGATATAACAAAACTTTATTGAACCTCTGACTATGAACAATGCCTCATTTCAATCGTGCCAGCAGATGGCACTGTTATTATTAAGTAGCTTTCATGGGAAAATTTAATTTGTTTCATTTTTTAGTTTGTTTATTAAGTATTGGAAGGTACCATCCCATGTAACGCTTCTTCCTGAAATGATAAATTGATCTACACAAAACTTCAAATAACTGTATTTATGATGGTGTGTGTAAACTGATGTTTCTAATACATGACTTTCTCAGTACGTGGCTAAAAATAGGAGAAGAAACCAGTATGGTTGGAAAGTTAGCACTCCTGAGCATTGGAAAATTAGGTAGAGGAGCAGATTTCTGGGAATGTTTTGCAACTATTCTGTGTTTCTAGTGATTAGGCATTTCCAGGATGAACATTGGATACTTAGCTATGGCTAGGTAGTAAATTCTGGACATTTGCAGTCTGGCATTGAATACATTTTCCAGTTCCAACAGAGGAGATAAATGCGCAGGTATCCTGGGTACAATGCAACAGGGGAGACTGGAGAAGAAGGAGAAGGGCTTCAAATGACAGGAGAAATTCAGAACTAAGACATGAAGCTGCCTGTGTGCACAAGTTACATTTCTTCCATCTCCTGTGGTGGGGCTGGGAAGCCACTTTGTGAAGCTGTTGTGCAGCGGTGGCAAGGAGGTGCCTCACCCTGTCTGAGCAAAAGACAGAGTGCTTTTCCTGGGCAGGAAATACACCAGAAGCACAGCATTCCTCCACCAGCAAAGAGTTGATTTTCCACAGACGCTTCCAAGCTCCCTGAAGAGCTGCTACCTCCAGCACTAATAGCTGCACCCACAGCCTCTTGACGGTAACGTGTGTTTACAAAGAGATTTTAGGTGTGGAAAGTAATGTATATTCAATCTGTGAACAGTAATACAAAATCTTGTGTTTTGCAAGTGAAGGGGAAGAAGAAAAACGGGTTCCCATAAGCCATAAAAACTTCTGTAGCTAATAATGTTCTAGGTTACTGTTGGACACAAGACACAGAGCCCCTGGGGAAAAATAGAAAGCCTTCAATTTTTCCAGCTATGGCAGAGCCTCCAGCTGAAGTGAAGCCTCTTTTTCTGAGAAAGTGGAAATAGCTTCTGCTGAGCTGGAAAGATACTCTTGATTACTTGCTGTGCTCTTAGATAATCAAGGACACAGTGGAAATACCACATAGCATGTGACTGGCTTTGATTTATCCCAGGAAACCTCTCTGAACCTCAGAATGTGCTGTAAACAGCTGCTTCACAAACTTCAGACAGAAAAATCTCTTCATTTTTTATCTCTCAGTTAACACACACACACAAAAAGTTTATTGGATGTTGCACAACTGCATCATTTCCGGTCCTTGCATGGAATTAAAACATGAAACAAGGATGACTTCATATAATCTTGTTTCTTGAGTGCAATCTTTTGCAAGGTTTCAATTACTAACTCAAACTTATTAAAAATATTTGCCCCATTAATCACATTATCTGTTACATTTATTTAGTATTCTGGCTATTTCTCTCCTCCAGAATGGAATTATAGATCTCTTTCTGTCCTCTAGAAGCTCCTGAAAGTTTATCATTATTATGTCTTTTTGCTTTTCCATAGAGATATTTACAGCTACTACCCCAATTTCCATGTTCTTAACCTCCCTCATCTTCCTAGTTCTGACAGTTTTTAGGAACAATGTCAAGCCTTGGTAAAGATAATTTCTGGCTACCTCTGCAACATTATTTTTTTTCTAACAAAAAAAAATCCCCAAGCATCTAAATAAAAAGTTATGATATCTAATCCCCTTTTTCTTTCCTAACTATATTCACTCTTTTTCTCCCTGTCTCTTTGTTACTCTGGAATTATTCTATTCTGCTCTGGTCTAAATTAACTGCTATGGATGACAAACTTTTTATTCTGGGAAGCTAAAACCTAAAACTGCTGTGTTCAAATGCTCCCTGTACTTCTCCCTTCTCATGACTTCTTCCTATATGTAGTGCTGCCTGTTTTTCTTTCTGTTTAACATCTTTGTATCCCCTTGATGGTCTTCATTACAGTTTGTGTTCAGACACTTTGGGGCTTCTTAAATTGCTGATTAGAAGCCTTCTAGCAACATTTACCTTATTGCCTTAAATCTATCAAAAAAGCTGTCACATCAAAATAAGCTATTTCACTTACACTTCTGCTTCTGCACAGTCACCTCCAAACCCTTGTATTGACACATTTCCTCTTTACCGAATACAAACCTCCTCCGGCTTGCTGCTTGTTTCTTTCCCTTCATTTCTTTTGGCTGACCTCCCAGCCTCTTTGTCAAGAATGAAGCCTTGCAACTAAGCATTTAACTTCTGGTTTTCATCTGTTGCTCACTCCAGGACTCTTTCCTGTGTCTTCATCCTTCACAGACACATTCACAGCCTCGCAGCAGAGGTGAGGTGCTGGGAAGCTGTGCATGTGAGTAGTGCTGTTCTAGGGGACCACGACCCCTTTACTCTCTGCAAACCTCCGTTGCTTTCCTTGCTTACTCTTGTTTGACTGTGTTTGCAACTCTTTTTTTAGCACTTGGCTAGTACATAACGATGTGCACAAAAGTACTTGTGGAAAGAAAAAGTATAATGAGAATTTATATGAGTCCCTACCTTCTATAAATAGGTACAAGCATAAATGCGCGTCCTTGAAATACTTTTGCTGTCATCTTGGAAACTTTGGGTGCAGCAGTTGCCCAGATACACAGCAAAAAAAGAGACAGACGATACCATAGAATTTTTTGTGGAAAATCTAGCAATTATTCATACTTCTGAAGAAAATTGTGTCAGTAATTAAACAACTGAAATGATAATTACCAATATGCATGAAGAAAGCACATTGGATAAACTCCAGCCTTAATATCATTTACATGCATATATCATTTGTCTGATTGCTCTTTTAAGATTTTTTAGGGAAGGGAGGGGAAAATGCCATTTTTTCAGTGAATGTCACTTTCTGTTGCTTTAATGCAGAGTTATTTTCTTAAAAATATATTCACAGTTCCCAGTGTTGGTTTTGGTGTGCTGTTCATAGTCTCTATCCTCTCCTGAGCACAAACTATCACCTCCATCATCCCTCATAAGTATTTTTCTTCATTAAATGCTTATTTTATTGTATACTGATCTTTTTTTGTTTGGTTTTTTTTTTTTTTTACACAGTACTCATTTAGGGGAACTGCACATGGGAAGGGCACAAAAATTTTCATAGTATTCTGTGAAGGAGATGAAATCTCCTAACATAAACCCACTTTTTGCCCATAGCATTTCTATGTTGCAATCAAAGACATAGCTGCAAGTCATTTACAATGTACTTTGACAAGCTCCAAGCTGGCTTGTATGGATAACATCAGTGTTTTAAGTAGTACAGCATGGACCCTAGCACCAAGTTCAAGGCAAGAGTATTCACCCAACTTCTAAACTGGGATGGAGGATGATGTGGTTGCTGTGTAAGGTGCTGGTGATGATGGTGATCAGTAATGTCTAGGTCAGGTCAAAGACCTATCTAACCTCTCTTGGCAGTGGAAAAACCCTGGAGCTTCTATTAAGGAGAAGAAAAACATATAGTGATACTGCCATTGATTTACCTATCATCTTCTACCATTCTCTCGTTTAACTCATTTACGATCCAGGTGTCACATCCAAAGAATCATGTGTTACAGATCTTAGGTTTAATAAATACGTCTTCTATTAATGTCCAGGATTTACTTGTGCATTGTATTAAAATAAAAATAGTTTGCTTTTTTTTAGACTTTCAGTATGATTATTATTTCTGGTTATTACTAGTTCTTTTGTCAGTGGTAATAATTAATCATGATTCCCAGGTAATCTTGTCCAGGACATTCATTATTTTGCAGCTCCTCATTGCATCCTTCTTCAATAGCTTCTTTTGTAGGCCAAACCCCGTGGTCTAATTTGTCTTTTCTTGTGTTATTCCATACTCTTTATAATAATGTTTTTTCCGTTTTTCACCTGCTTCAGAGCAGTGAACTGATGTTTCCAGAAATCTTAATCTCTCTTTGCAAGTGATAGTATATAGTATAGAGTCCAATACTGTGTAATAAAAATATTTCATTAACCAAAGTGATAATACTGAATATGTAACTGTAAAATATTAATGCAAAATCCAGATTCACTTCCAGGTGTGACATTTTTCAGTAGAAAAATCCTTCAGTTACTCTAGAATTTGAATTTCTGGGGGAAAAGAAAAGAAAAAGATTTCCCCATATGCCTCAACTTTACAATTCACAAAACAGATTTCATCTGTTTCAGGTCTAGGAATGAGTTGTGGAGGATGAAAACATCATTTGTGGATAGCTGATACACAAAAGGTCAGTGAATTCCTTAGGTATTTATGTGAAGGTAGCAGGATGCTTGCCATCAGACTTTGTGGTTTCAGCCTTGAAGTGCTTTACTAGTAGTTATAGTCTGTGGTATAGAATGAAAAGGGATGATATTTTTTGATTAGTAAAGGAAATTTAAATTAGGAACCCAGAATGAGAAAGTATGAACTTCTATCAGTTCTTGCAAAACAAGCAGATGTTTTAGAGTAAGCTGATGTCAGGTGTGGTCTAACTGTTTTAGCTCAGTGTCTCATAACCTTTTTTAATGAAGCAACCCAATGTTCTGGGATTTGGAAAAAACCTCACCTTGTTTCATGTTGTTTCTATTTTTCACTTAAACCCATATGTGTGTCTGTTGTTTCATGGGTTGTTTTCATTTAGACTAGAGGCAGTTCTAACACCAAAAGATGAGAAACATCAGTCCAGTTTATGAAAAGTGACACCAAGCTGCAGCATAGCTTTTTGAATTATCATACTCCTGATGTTTTTTTCCAAGATGGGCAAAATAAGTATGGTGCTGCCGCTTCAGCTGTCAAGGTTCTCTTTCCAGATCTGCCTGAATTAATATTATATAAATAATGCCAAAGGAGCAAGACAGCACCTAGCCCCTGTCTTTGGAGGATCCACAGTTAAAGCTGGAGCTAGTTACCTAGCTATAATGGAGCTCTTTTCTCATCACCTAAAGCAGGGCACAGGTGGCAGTGACATTGGCTGCCAGTTGCCAGGAGAGATGGGCTGCTGCTTTTGGTTAATTCACAGGCTTTTCTTAATGTTTCCTGTGCTGCTGCATACCAGATGAGCTTTCACTTAGTTTCTGCTCACTGTTGCTTAGGTTTCAGGTGGGCAATACAACAGCCACAACTGGTGTCTTCCTAACCCCACAATGTAGTAGTAGGTAGTTACAAAAATAGGGGAAATTAGGGAAGGGAGGTCTGAGGGCCAAACACTCCCAGTTTGCTCCCTCACAGCTGTGCTGCAGGGTCACTACTCAGAGGCTGCCTCCCATCCATATATTACACTCCACTAATTTAAATTACTGTTGTACGCTAGGCAGTTAATGCTTCTTTACACAGAGGGAAAGATGAAATAAGCAGTACATTATTACTTACTCATGGATCCATATACGAAAAATTCAGAAAGCTATGCAGATCTTTATTTATATGTGTTAATCTATATCATACATACTCACAGATATGCAAATTACAGTTTTACATCAGAAATTCACAGTAAAGCCTCAGGCTGATGTTAATTCCATCATTTAAATAAAGAATTTCCCATTGTTACAGGGGCCTTGGAGTGCTTCTGTGCTCTTTCTATTTACATAGTGATTTTCTCAGCTGAACCAAATGTATAGTGATACAGGCAAGTGATACTCTTACCAGTTATATATTGAATTATTCATCATTACAGGAGATTTCAACCAATACTGATTAATCGTTTCTCTTCTAAATACCGTTTTTGTTATAAAGCTTCCACTAATTCTGTTCTCTTGCCATTATATATGATTTCTATCTGTTATCTGAGTTGTTTTTCAATCTGGTATTTAAAAAGTACCAGAACTGTCTAAAGGCTATTCAGTGAAACAGACTTTGGAAAGATATACTGTCAAGGGCAGAGTATTGAACAAGGCAGTAAGAGAGAAAAGAAAAACCCAGACAACATAATGATTCAGTTACAGTGATTACACTTGTAGTAAGCATTATTTTCCTGGAGAAATGGATAGATGGCCCACTTCCAGAATAAAAATAGACAGTTCTCATTCTGCATCCCCACAACCTTCTTCCAATGTCTCTCATGTTAAGGCATGTGATTTTTTTCATGTCCTTTTAAGAACAGGTCATGAAAGAGGTAACGAGGCTCTTTCATTTGTTCTTGGGGCTATCAATCCAAAATTAAGACAAAGCTATATCTTTGTAACCTGTGTCAGTGGGTAACTTCTGACTTCTAGGCCAGCTCGATTAGGATGTTGTTTATGTCATTGTTGTTCAAGGCAGGCATTGGATAGAGGTTGAAGGTCGTGTTCTCAAGGTGTGTCAGTTGTCCTCGTGGCCTGGCTCAGTATCTGTCACCTATGCCCTTGCATTTACTCACCTGCAAACTTGTCTACTATGTTCTGCTACATATATAGCATATGACCACCTGGAGAGGCTTCAAACTAGGAAACCATGGATGAAACACATTGGCACCTTTGTTTGAGGCAATGTACTGTCTTCTGAGTCTGTCAACAGCCATTTCTGCTGTCCCTCCCTCTGCTGCTTATGCTTGAGAAACCATAGCAGCAGTGCTATGCAAGTGTCCACTGTATGTATAAGCATCAGCATCTGAGAGGGTCAGATTTTTTCAGTTGGTCCTTTAGAATATAAGAGAAAATTTTTGCCAAAGATATGAGCCAGCATTTTATGTCAGTAGTATTAACCAGGGTTACTGTTACAGCTAGGGCTTTGTTGAGAAGAATACAGGCATGATCAGTCACACCAGTTAGTGAGGCCACTTTGTATTCTGAGATGAACAGTAGCAGCATCTGAGGCTCTCTGCTGTTGCTACCAGCCACTTGAGCCTGAAAATCCACCAGTTTGTGATAAGGAAGTCTGCCACTGTTATAATCATGTAGAAGTCTCCAAAGCCTTTGCAGTGATTGTATATCAATATGTGACTTGTCTCACAGGCAATGAGGGCCTTTCAGTCTTTGTGGATTGTGCAAGTGCAGGGGAAAGAGGGTGACTGATGCAGTTTTTATTGTATGATGCTTTCATCCCTCACCTTGCCTTCTGTACGTGTAACAGGCATAAGGGCCACCACTCTATAATTCTGAAGCCTTGGCAGCAGGTAATGAATAGAGAGTATCACATCGTGTTATGTGTATGAGTCCTTGATTTTCCACCAGAATCAGATCATTTTCCTGAAGTGATACTAGGTTGCTTTGATTGAATATGCATCATGGCTGACATTGTGTCCCATAAGCCTGGCTGTAAGGAGAGGATTTGATAGCAAATTTTCCTGTAAATCCTATGGAGTTTCAGAAGGAAATTATTGTCTCATACTCATCTCGAATCTGGGCACAGAGTTATGCAGCAAAAACAATTAGGATCTTGTAGTTGACCAGGGTCTGAGCCACTCTAACATTGCAGACACAGACACATGTTTGGGAAAACAGCAGACTAGACTTTTTAGACATACCTCTAATTGTCACTTGCATCTCCTTTCGTAAAGGTGTAGATTCATATGGATCTACCTGTGATTCTAATTCCAATATCTAAGCCCATTCTTCAGGAAAATTTACCTCCTTGGATGATGATAATAGTAAAGCTTTGTTAAAATGCTGGGGCAGCATCTTGCTGAGATTCTGAGGCACCTTGTTTCTCAGTTATAGATCTGATTTCTGATGTGTATGCCACAACTCAGTTCTCTTACATCTACCACAAAGAATCCTCTACATTTGTGGTTTTTTTTCCTGCCATACCTCCTGTCTGCACACACACATACGTATATATATTCACAAAATACCATTAAGTACAGGTAATAGTACACAGATATACATGAAAACACTCTGAGAGAGGCAATATGCAATTATAATATCTGTTGTTTTTCCCCTAAATTCCCATTTAGAATTGTGAATTTTGTTAATGCAATGTTATGCAAAAAGAATCAGAAAGGAAGTTGTAGTAGTGGTATTACTTCATGAAAGAATTTATCTTCTAAAACTACAGAAAACTAATCAGTAGCATTAAATGTTATTACTGACTGCAAGTATAAGAAATAGTAGTATGATTTAATGGGAGAGGCTTGATTTGCTTTTGACAATTGTTATCTGATTTGAGGGACCTTCATTTAAGAGCACTCTGAAGACTGCAGTCAGACACACTTTCTGAAAAGGTGTGTACTGAATGACATAAGAGTATACAAAACTAGATCTGAATATGAATTTATGCAGGGACACTCAGTTTGAATGTTATTCTCAGGATTGTATTTGAATTGCTCTTCAGCTTTATCATCTAGAATTCATTTAATGCAGAAAAGGAAAATATTTGGACTAAAATGTGTGCTCCTAATTTATGATTTTAGAACATGATGCGAGTGCTTCTGACAAAGAGGTTTCTAAAGATGGTTTATATAAGAACTAATTTTTTTCAGAATAGGCATTCTCTTTTCTCAGACGATTTATTTTATAGAATAGATTTAGAACACATCACACATTCCTTTCTGATTTTAGTCAATAAAGTTATCATGTAATTATCATCAACTAGTATTTAATAATTAATTCTTACCTCTAGGGCTGTCTGTGGACAAAGTATGATATCTCATCTGAAAGCAGTGGCTGAATTTGTCAGTGAGGTATGGCAGCAGATAATCAGTGTCATCATGAATAATAGAGCTTTCATAATTTTCACTGCATTTAGAAACCATTTCTCTACTTGTACATGACCAAAATGCCTCCAGCTCAAGATTTCACTGTACTTTTTCCATAACATCTGAAATTCAGAGTAAAAAGCTAGCTCTACATAGCCTTAAAAGCAGTAAGCAGCTTGGCTTATGCATAACTGACTTTGGACACTATCAAATGTGGCCAGCAGTTTCTATATTTGCAGTCATCTGAGGGCTGGACTTGGGTGCAGGTAATTGCGCCTCAGCAGAGGCATCCTGCAATGATCAGAGCAATCTCACTTCCACACAATGCTGGCACTCAGTTGAAATTCTCAGGTAACAGTGCAGCATGCAGCAACTACACAGCAGAGGAGGATAAAACCAATTTCAAAGGTGTCTCTTTTTACATGGACATACCCAGCAGTGAGTCTAACCTAGGCTTTTGCCCACAGCTGCGTTCTTTGGTGTTGGGATGTGATTCCTTTGGGAAGCTGAGGAAGGATGCAGGGGGTACTGTGTGAAGTACTGCCAAGGTCTGTCACACTCCCTGCTGTCACAGGCACTTTGAGGGAAAAGAGCTTGGTTCTGGCTGTGCTGCTTTCCCATAGTCTGCTGAAAGGGTTTTTTTTTTGGTAACGTGTACTGAAAAGAAATGACTGCACATTAAACCATGGCCTTCACCTTCTGGTGCAGCCAAAATGACCTGCATATTATTTTATGACAATTGGCTCTTATATAACTGAAGATTTATCTAAGTTATCAGGCTGCTCAAGGGCATTGCAGAAGAATGTGGTGCATAATGGGGACTCCAGTTTGAAGGGGAAAGAGCAGTAGCAGGAAAACAGAAATACAAAAGGTGTCATGTGGGTGTCATCCCCACAAATAGTGGGGATACTGCTGTTAAGCTTAAGGGGTAACTTCTTATGTCATCTTGTGCCTTGTCTTTGAACTTCACCCTTTGCACTCTTATGGGGAATGTCAGAGATACTGGAGGAGAAAGGCAAAAAGGAGGCTAGGTTTTCATGTTGTTTCTGGTGCTGAGGAGAAAAGGATAATCTTGTTCAGATCTCAGGACTAGGGAACATTTGAAAAGTATGGACCTTCTATTCTGTGAGTGCCAGGGCCTGCCTGTGGGCATTGGGCAAGACAGCTAAATTCATGCTTATGCCAGCCCAAGACTTCTATGCCAAGACTTGTGTTAAAGCTACCTTCATTTATGTGCAAATGTCGTAAAATATCTGTCCTTTGTCATCAAATCCTGGATGCTATAAATAGTGAAACATGGACAGTCATCATCCTTCCACAGATTGGATATGGCTCAGTAGACTTCACTGAACCTTCAATCCAAGATCCACCATATTTGTCTCAGAGGTCTGTCCTGTGTGGTTCATTTGGCCACCTGAATTTCAGCTTGACTGTGTGGGAGTTTGTTACAGGGCAGCTGTGGTCCTTGATTATTTAAAATGGCCATGAGAATCAGGGTAGTAGATAGCCTGTGACATTCACTGGAATCCTGACTTTCTGGAGGCCAGGGTATCCTGAAGAAAGAAAAGATCATCTATTCCCTTCAGTAGATTCTGAGACATAAGCAAAACAGTTGCCACAAATTCAGTAGAGCAGCTGGTTGTAATGCCCATTATTCTCCTGGAGTGTAACGAAGTCACCCTTCCAACAGCCATAAGATCAGTGTAAGGGGCATGTGAATCCTGTCAGTTGTGTTTCCACACAGCTGGAAAATTCATGCTGAGCGAAGGTCCACATGACATTGAGTTACAGAGTACTGAGGTCTGTACTGGAGAAAAGTATATTCAAAGAGGCACAGCAGATCCCAGCCACTTCATATTTCTGGAATTATGAAGTAGAATTATCTATCCCAGACTGGCTGTCCAAGTTGAGGTTACATGCACCAAAAGAGAAACGGCAATTTTCAGATTGGTGTAGTTGTAGAAGGTGCTGGAGGGAACGTTCAACCTTCGTATCTGTGGGCTTGGAATTCTCAAACACCAACTTCACTGATGGTCACCCCATGTCTGTGAGACAAAGCAAGACCCTTGCTTGGAGTATGATCGTGCCTCAAGCCACCATGAGAGGGTAAAAGTATTAGTAAAGGCCCTGAAAAGCATCTGCTTGGCTTCCTGTCAGTCTAGGACAATTCACAGACCAGTGCACACCATGTGTCCTAGATCCCTCCATAACAAAGGCAAGGATCAGCTTATTTGTCAAGACTGCATGCTTCTTATTTCCATGTGTGGCAGAAACAATCTTTATGGGAAAGAAAGATTTGTAAGCCTAGTCCATGTTTGATCTCTCTTCTGCAAACAGTGATTACTTCCACCACATTTAAGTGAAAACATTTTAAAGTTTCATTGTGTAGATATTCTTAAAAATGAAAACAATATGAAACACAATAATTATTAATATGCATTTCCAGACAGAGTCTGCACTTTCTTTTGTATCTGAAGAGTGCCTATCACAGGGTAAGTTCATGGGATTTGTTTAAAGCCACAACTTAATGAGAGCGACAGCAATAATAATGGCTAAATTCAAAAGAGGAAAATTGAGGAATGACAGAAAACATTAGTAACTTGGTCATTTCTCCATATATTTATGTTTTGGATGTGCATGTTTATTCCTTTCTATCTTTTAAATTGAAATAATGATTTTTAATTTTTTTTTGGGGCACATTTATACTTATTTCTCCTTAAAGAATGTTTAAATGTATGTTATTGATCTACTTGACAATGAAGGCTACTTGAGGCTGCAGTTTGCCAGATCTTTAAAGTTGTGATGTTATATTACAGCAGTGGAGACTTCAGACATTTAAATATTGGTTTGTTTGTTTGTATTGATTAAAGTAAGGTCCATTGACTGCTCTTTGTAAAAGAAAAAAAAAAAGCCCTGAATTATTTTTCACCAAGTCCTAGGTAAAAAAGATCATAATTCACTTATGAATAATCTTTGGAGTGTTTCTTTTCCCTGTTTGAAACAAATTCTGTAGTCTATGGGAGGACATAAACTGCAAAACACATACCATTTCTTCGAAATCTTTTTATTGTGCAACATAGGGAAATATCCTAACAAGAAACATGTACTTTATCAGCTCATTTACTGGGCTGCTCTTCATTCCAGTATGTGAATAGTGTGACTATAGCTGCCTATAAAATTATTCTCAAAAGTCAAAAGAACTTCTTCTGAATTGACCCCAGCCTCTTAGGGAAAACAGAGACCGGCTGCAATACCCACCAAGTTTTTTAAAGCAGCCAATAAATTAAAAGGAACTAAAGAAACTCTTAAAGCTATTAGTTAAATTTTAATCTATACCATATTTTGTAAATACATGGGATCTAAAGGCTAGAAAGAGCCATTATATCTTATAGATTTATTTCCTGAGCTCAATGATTTAGGTTTGATGGAAGCATATCTTCCAGGCAGACTTCCAGACAAAGTTTCAGATATATTAAGTAGTGGAGAATCCACCAGTTCCCTTGGTAGTTAGAGTAACTGTAAAAATGTGTATATTAGTCCTAATATGAATTTTCTTGTCTTCCTCAGCTTCTGGCCATTGAATCTGTTTTCTTTAGAGGATGAGAAGACACTTTAGTGCACAGTGCATTTTCTCTGGAAGAGTATTTATGCAACTAAAATTGTCACCTCAATCTTTTTTTCCTTTTCTCTCCTGATTTGCTAAACAGCTTGATTTCCTTTAACATCTCACCACATGGCAATTTCTGTCGAACTTGGATCATTTATATTGCGGCTCTATGTGCCCTTTCCATTATTTCAATATCTTATCAAAATGAGGTTGCAGTGTTTTAACACCACTTTGGTGAAGCTGTGTGCAGAAGAAGAATCCTGGTTCATTTAGCTGTCCCCTGCATGCACAACCTTCCATGCCCCTGTCCCTCTCGTCCTTCTTTTGTATTCTTTTAACCATTGCATTTTACTGGTAGCTCATGTTTGGTTGCTTCTCAGTTCAGGCTCTGAAATGCTTCTCAGACTTGTTCCTCCATAGAATATGATGCCTCTTTCTGGAGGTTTATCTTCCATGTTTAACTTCTAAAAAAAGTTCAAGCAGCTTTGCATTGTGCCACTTCATAGGGAATTTGGGTTGGGTAACCAAATGGTTATTGGTAGAATTCTATAGGATTGGACATGAAATGTTGATTCCTGAAGAGCCATCTAGAACAGCCCTCAGGTAAAAAGTTGCGCTGGTAGAAACTACCTCTTGAGAGATATCACTTATGCTGTCACATTTGTAACATTTTTATTTGCTATGTTTTCTAACTTTAGGACAATGCTGGTTATTTTGTATCTGTATTGTCTTTGAACTTTGTTTAATAAAGCTTTCTCTAGTTTTTCAAGATGATACTTGTTGAATAGGAGGAAGGGAAAGGGAAGCCTCAGTCTGAGAAGACTTCTTCAGTGGCTCCCCTTGAAGGCAAACAAAATTTATCATGTTCTTTCAGCAGTATGGCATGCATGTGTATTCATAACATAGCTATTCCAATGCAGTCAGTTTCAAAATTAGTGGTGACAAATGCACTGTCACACAGTTAAGATACATCAGCTCCTTTCAGCCAGCATGCAGCAATGTGATGAGGGGTGCCATATTCAGACCCAAGATGTGACTACCCCTGCATCTTCTTAAATATAAAAAAAAAAATTAGTAAAATAATAATAATGTGAAAGCTCCATTCAAACCTATTTGGTGGGAAAAGGTAAAGGCTGATAATGTTTTATTGGGGAAAAAGAAACAAACCAAACCTCTAAATTCAGAGCATTTCAACATTTGTTTTGCAAAGGGCCTTAAAGCAAAATACTTGCTTATCTTACTGCATATCTAGAAGTGAATTTTCTATTTTAACCAGAAAATTCAACATTTGATGTTCACAAGACTTCATTCTAAGTCATATTTAAGCTGAAAGTACTCCATCCTTTAAAAACTCCAGTTTCAGTAAGCAGCCCAAGTTGTTCAAGACCACCATTAGGACAACTGTTAGAAGAGAAACAGACTGTTAAGAAAGTGGTGACACTTCTTATGTTAAAGACTACAGTATTTTCTCTGAGAAAATAGATCCCTCTTACACCCCTTCCTCCACCAAATATAAAAGATGGTAGAAACCATCCTGCTTAAGACTAATAAACTAGTCTGGAAAACAATATGTACTGTAGAAGGGAAACCCTGGCCTATCAAGCAGGTAAGCTGGATAATGTAACATTTACATGTTGAGGGTCAAATTCTCTTTACATTTGCAATAATGTAAATGAGGAATAAACCCCATGAGGTCAGTAACTAACTCTTGGTGCATATGTATATAATGGAGAGTGGAATTTTGATTCAGCCATGGCTCAATTAAAGTAAATATTATCCTCTTGACAGAATTGCCAGCATGATAAAATAACAAAATTAATAAATAATAAATCTCAGACAGTATTCTCTTTAAGATAAAAATGAGAAGAAGGAGTGAAACAGTGTGAAAATAACTGTCTCATTCATCTCAGGTTGATCTATAAGCAGTGGCATTTACTGATCTCTACCACACTGTGCATTCTCAAAGAAAAATTAGGCAGTCAGATGCATTCAACTCTTTCTTTATTTTTTTTTTTAATTTCCAGATTTGTTAGGGTTTTTTCCCCTGCTCAGAAGAGACATGAGAATAGAAACCGTTCCTCTGCATTATGATAGTTGCCTTTCATAGTACAAGAAAAAGAAATTTTCCTGATCATCTATTTTCTGATTTCTGAGCCATTTCCCCTCCTACTAAATTGCTTAATACTCCCTGTAGCTGGACCTGTGACCTGGAATCTTTATGCAAGATTAATGTGAAAGCAAATGGGAATTAGTATCTGGGCAGGTTGCTGCACAGCTCTTGCTTTTATCTAGCACTCCACCTGTTTTGTTGTTTTGTTTTGTTTTGTTTTTTTTTCACAATTATACTTTCATTAGTTTCTGAAGCCAGCCATCCTAAAAGACCTTCCCATTTCTTCTATCTTCCCTCCCCCCCTGTCCTCGATGCTATCTCCTATCGCAAAATTATCAAACTCACTCTGCTTGTAACTGACATGCTGACAGGAAATTATTACATGTCATTACACTTCTTAAAACACAATTTACCCAGCCTTTGCAAATTATTCTTCAGCAACTGTGAGGGGGTAATGGAAACTGTCTATTCCACTTACAGTTGTCACTCATGCTTTCTTCCGTACAAAGAACAATTTGTTTCTCTCTATCCAAAAAAGGGCTATGCTTAAAATATGTAAAAGCAACTTATCACAGAATAGAAAAATAAACCTCCTGTTCAAGTTCCCTTACTCTGCCTTATTACAGAGCAGATCCATTTTCCATCTTAAACTTATTAGTTCTCATACAGACACAGCACAGGCTAATGTTTATTTAGTAGGAGCAGACCTCCTACTGACTTCTGGCCCGCCAATTGCACTTGACACTGCTGTAAAACAAAAGCGATCTTGTGTGACTGTAGTACCCAAACCTGATAATCCACGATCATAATAGTCCCATTCCTTGCCTGACACTTTTATTCTCCTTCACAGATAGCTACTGCAAAAGGGTGCCTGCAGTATTTCCTGTATTGCTGTGTCTTTTTTTTGGTTTGTACTTCTTTGTCTTTTGTTTTTGCATTTCATAAATGCAAACTACGTAAGCTTAAAGTGAATGAGTTGTATTTATTTAAAAGGCTTAGAAACAACACAAAAAAAAAAAAATTGTCATGCGCTCTCCCCCTCAACTTGATCATATTGATTAGCTTTCAGGCATTCCTCTGTCAGGCTCATTCTGCTTCAATGGGAGAAGGATGATGAATTGTCTGACTACGAGAGGTGGGGAGAAAGAAATGCTAAACCTGGGTCTGGGAATTGGCTAAGTACTTCTGCGGAGCCTCAGCCTCTCAATTGCTCTCAGCAACTTGGCTTCCTTGATTTATAAACTGGAGTGGTGATTAATGATCTTTTAAGTGGACAAGGCAGGCCAAATCTGCACAAATCGGACCACTCAAACATGACTACTACTTGTAGGAGAAGAATAACAGCCATTACATAAAGGTAATTGAGACAGCTTCAGAGGATCTGGTAGCCTGCTTTAGCAAAAACAAATCAGCCACAGAAGCCATCCATTTTTGAAATTGGACTTTCTCATCAAACTTCCTCAGGTCAGCATGTGGATTTGGGAATATGTTAGATTAGCAGACGTATTTCAGGTCAGAAACAAGGCATATTGAGCTGGCCCTGTGTTCCAAGAGAAAAGATCATCCCACCTGGGCACCTTTCAACAGCTTCTTAGTGTCAGTGCCAAGCATGATCCCACCTTTGTCTGTGCTCCTGTATCAGCCAAAAGAAGCCTGCCATGCACATTAGTGGCTTGATTCCTATCCGTTTCATACTTGTCCCATAGCTGTCTTGCTACAGCATTCATCTGTGTGCCTGCAACTACTTGTCAGCCTGTACTTTTTTCAATGTCTTGTGTCTTTATTTGCTACACTTCAGGGCCAAATCAGGCTTCCTGCTTCCTAGGGGACATTGAGCACAAAATGTTTTAACCAAAACATGAGAGCCTCAGCTGTCCTTGGAAAACCAGTGGTGATTCATTTAAACAGACAGAATCACTGACAATAAACACTCATCTCACAGCAGTTTGTGTGAGCTATCTGCTTCCTCCAAAATTTGGCTCCTCAGACAAGTACTTAGCTTGCCCATCCTTAGGGCTAGCCCTGTGGACAACTGATCTCCCTTAAAGGGACTAGTGAATTTGAAAGCCGCTGTAGTGTCTGCAGCCCATCTTTTCATATTGCGCTTGTAAGATGGAGAGCAGTAATCTTGGGGCATAATGAATATTTATCAAGGAAATTATACCTGGAATCAGGAAAGCTGACAAGCGGTAAATAAAGGGGGGGGGGTGGTGTGTGCTAGAGCAACAGAGCAGCCTGTGGCAGCAGGATCAATAGCAGAAAGGTAACTTGTGGTCAGAAAGGAGTACACAGTCTTCCCTGGAGGGTAATTCCAAACTGGTTTCAATCTGATGTCCCCTTCAGGGAAAACTCTCCCCTCTATCTGAAACATTGAGGGGGAGGAGGTGGGGGGAGAGAGGGAGCAGAATCACAAGCCTAATTTCTGAAACTCAGTTATAACAGAGACATTTACTATGAGGTTGGTAATATCTTTTCCACTAGCTTTCCCCAAGCAGAGGAATTGCAACTAAAGTAATGAATTATCCCCAGACTCAGGCTATCTGTGGATAGCAAACATCATTAGTGTGTTTCCATAAGCGCTGTGGCTGTTGGCTTCTGTAAGCCCCCAAATTGCAGTTTCTCACAAGCAGATCGGAGAGGTTAAAAATCACAACACTACAAAATCCTCTCTAGAGGAGCCCTCTTGTCTGTCTTGCCATTACTAAAATGTTGCTTTTAATAGAAGGGTGTGAGAATCACAAGACTCACAGCTCAGCGTCCTGTTATCTCTTTGAAGGCGACTTCCCGGCTCTGCTGCCATTCGGTTTGCTCCTGTAAAAACTGTGTAGAACAATATCTGACTCACAGAGGTATTGTAAAAAAAAAGTTTTAAATATCTGGAGACCATCAGATGCAATAACACAGGATTATATACACAAATATACATACACATGTATGTGTGTGCACATATATTTTTAAATGCACCAAGTATCTCCTCTTAAATTCTTGAGCTGGTTCTTCTGACAGTTACTGCTTTGAGGCTAGTGGCATAGGCATTATTTTTAATGACAGCTTTAAAAAAAAATATTATTACTGTTATTATTAATATTTTAAGACTGTAAGGAGGAAATATATTTTGAAAGGTAGTTCAAAGCAGAGATCTTGTGCAAACTCCTATGTCTTACTGTTCTTTTCTTTGATGGTTATCCTTCTATAAATAAAAATATTGTTTCTAATTGAAAGAATAAAAATCATGAGATGCATTCAATGTTGTCTTTGTTCTGCTACCTTCAGATCAATATATTCTGCTTTAGGTATTTATTTTTTTTTTTTAATGTTTAAAAGCTTTTGAGGATGTTTCTGCAAATAATATCCTGCTAATATTCTCTGTACTGTGGCACACCCAGCTCTGTGTCAAGCAGATAGGTTTTTGATGTCATTAATATTTTGAATTGTACTTATTAATCTGTTCTGGTTCTTTTTTATTAGAAATTATCCTGTTTTTCATATAACCAGCAGTTTCAAACTTTATTTGTAAAACACCAGTAGCCAACTCAAATACAAATCTCATGTGCATTTGGTAACAAAACTTTGTGCACGTTGAGTTAGATGCTAAAATATAACTAGATATCTTTATGCGTTGGGGCCTTGTGTTGGTGTGGAGCTTGAAAACAATTGTTCCATCACTAATTGTTCCATGTGGGGGGTCAAATTTGTTGGAAGAAAAGGAAAAGGAACTTCCATAATAAGTACAAGTTTCAGGATTTCAGGAACATGCTGCCCAGAGAAGTGGATATTCTAACTCTGGAAGTGTTCAAGGCCAGTTCAGATGGGACTTTGAACAACTTGATCTAGTGAAAGGTGTCTCTGTCTGTTTTATGCTTTATCTGTCCACAGTTCTGAGAAGCAGTCACTGCTGCTGCTGAACCCATGACAGTGAGTCCGTTTCTTGAGGGGATTTGCTGTTCAGCTGCTGAGGAGTATGATGATGTTGTAGGTGTTTTCCTGCAGTTTTCTCATGGAATTTATGAGGAAGGATAAATTTTAGGAAGATTGTTTATTGGGATTAAATATATGGGAAATTACAGTCAATTCTTCCTTTAAGAACAGCTTCTTGAGAAACCAACATTTTTTCTCCTCCAGGAAATGTCAGTTTGACAACTTAAATAATATTACAAAATATATGTGTGCGCATGTATGTTTTTATGCTGTACGTTTGTGTGTAGGTGGGTGTGAAGACATACTAAGCATGACAGAATTCTGTTGGTTGAATTTCTGGAGGTTGTAAATAATGTTTTTCTTCGTCAAACAATTTGCAGAGAGTGGGAGTTAGCTCTGTTTTGAAACTCTTCAGGGCAACATAATCATTGAGATAGAAAAGGATGATTTCTTGGGTGTCAAAGGCCTGTCTAGCCAGAAACAAGTGATGGTCAAAAAAAGACAAAAAAAAACCCAAACCAGAGCAGTAACAACAAGAAAAACTCAACACACACAAGGTAAAAAAAAAAAAAAAAAGAAGTAAAACAAATGCTCAAAGAGTTTCTGAGAGGAGAAAATAATGAATTGCTGCATTTGGGTGCATCTGCATTGTATTCACAAGATGTGAATAACAGAAAGGATAACTTGAAAGTTGTTAAAATAATTTTTCAGACAAGGTGTGTGCCTTATTAGTTAATTAGTGCCTAAATTCAGTTGCAATCCAATTAGAAGGACCCCAATCCCAATATCTAACAAATGGACAGTAAATAAAATGATTCTACAAACAGTGTAGAACAGACATTATGAGGAGAAGGTGGCAGATAAAGAAAGTTAAAAACTGTTTGGAAACATCCTAAATGTCACAAATGAATGTCTATAAATTTGAAAAAAGGTACTTGTCTTTTACTACTAATAAAAACTGTCAAAGGAAATAACAAACAATCCTTCTCTGGATGCCTTTCTAGAAGCTAAATCAACCTGTTAAGTTAATACAGGGGATAAAATGCAATAGCCTTTTGTACAAAAGAACACAAATCATTCTGTGTTCACTGACCTTCTGTGCTGAGACCACCATTTGGGTTATTTGGCCCTAAAGTCTGTACACTTCTTAAGGCCCTTTGGAGGGCTTCTGGAGGAGGACTGCTGGGAGGCAACCAAGCATCAATGAATCTTGCCATTGATTGTCCTGGTGTTTCCTTCTACATGCTATACCCAGGGCAGCTATAGGTTTGATTTCCACCTGCAGTGCCATAGAGTTTGTTATTGTTTTCATAAATTTTATCTAAGTGATTTGATTTCACTTATTAAGGGTCTAAATAAAAACAGCCACTCTTCCAATCTTTTAAATTCTAATCCATCCCTAAATGCTTTTCTATAGTAAATACTTCAACTTTCTCCTGAGACTTAAAATAAATATGTTTGTAAATGCTGACCTCTTCATTCAAATTCTTGAGTTTCATGCCAAAATCTAACTTCCCATGTTGCAGTCTAATTCCAGAAATAGTATAAGCAGAAGACAGTAAAGCACTGATTTTTTTCCATGTAAGTAATTCCCACTATTGGCTGTTTACAAGCTGTACTCTCATTCATCTTTCTTTCACAGCATTTTCAGTCTTTATAAATACAGGGCCATTACTATGTCTTGAAAAATGAGTCAGCACACATAAGAACAATAACTGTATTTTATGACACAAAATTCAACTGTTTGATACAACTGGTTTCTAGTTTTTTGCAACCATTTATTAAGATTCCACATCTGCCCACAGACAGAATATGGTTAGAAGAACTGCTATGCTGTCATGGCAAAAGTTTATATTGCTATGGGTTGTTTCATCTCCAACCAGTTGCAATATTGATTTCTCTCAGTGGATTAATTATCAGTGGCAGTTTCAGTCTTCCTTGCAGTGGGCGGAAGGAAAAATGATGTTTTTATTTCAAGGAGGTCTATTGACAATTGTGCTTGGGCTTCCCTTGGGTCCTAAAGTCAATGAAGTTAGAAGAACCATGTCATGAAAGTACTGTGCATGAAATTATTTATTTTATCTGTAGAGGTAGTATCATGTGCATGCCATGATGACCATTTATTTAAAAAAAAAAAAGAAGCTGGCTTCATATGGTTTTCATAATACATTGTAATTGTAAATGCTGAAACTGGACAAATATCAAATGGTAGCATAATATACAAAAAGTAGCATGAACTATTCACACTAGAAACAAACCTATTAAAATGTTTAGTTTGAGTGGAGAGGCTGCAGTCTTCTGTAACAGAATATTTTCAATTAAAAGAACTACTCAGAATTTGGAAGGAAAGTCCAAGCCTGTGCTTTTGCCAAAAGCTCTGTGCATGCATATGTGCATAATACATTAGGGATTTGCAAAAATTAGATGCATAATGGATAAAAACTTGGATTTTATTGCTTTCTTTTCTCCTCCCATAGCAAAAATAAACATATGTAATACACATCAGTGTAAGTACCTATTAATAAAATGAGTATCTTTATATATATGTGTACACATATAATCTACACATAACTTTGTATTGTCACAATGTACAGATTATGTATGGGTTATGTACTCATTAATTTGGAAAAATATAACAAAAATATAATTAAGTGATTTATTAAAGTTTTGTTTTGTTTTGTTTTGTGTTCTTAAAATCTTATTTCAGCTACTGCATAATGCGGATGTGAAAAGACAGGAAAGAAAAAATAAAGATAACGCAGGTAAAAATACTGGAATTCTTTTCATTGCATTGTTTTATCTTCAAATATGCTTTCAACTGCTCTACAAATTTCCTCTGCAGCATGCAAGATTGATGATGCAAATTTCCACATAATAATGTAAATTATATAGCTGGGATACATGATCCAAAATGTTGCAAAGAAAATTATATAGCCTGGATTCAATATCTCATTCTTTTAAACTGGAGACTACTTATTTTACTGAGATTATGTTGTAGCTATGTAGGCTAATTGGTTTGCATATCTGGAACATACTCCATCAGTTTTGTTACTTTCAGGACAGAGGCTGATTTTGTAGGAGTGCAACTGAGAAAGATATATTTACTCACAGAAGAGCTGATTTGATAAAGAATCAAGCATAAATACAAAACTCAGCGATAACATTCACAGCAACGCTGTTGAATTTACTCTGTAAATTTGAAAAGCTTGCAAAATATTTCCCTCAGCTGTGTGGTCCCTCAGCAATCATCAGAGGTAGACAAAGAAGGAAAGTATTATTTAAATATCTTCCTTATCTCCAGCACTTTACATGATGATTATTGCTCTAATCACCACAGCCCAAGGCACCTCAAAAACCCAGGAAATCATCTACTATGGCTGAACAATAAAATCGTTTTAAATAGAAAGGGAAAACGACTGGTGGGCCAGTAGTCACAGTGACTTTGCTGGATTTTTAGTGAATTGAACTTATTCTGTGCACTTCTGTCCCTTTTCCAGTCAGAGACTCTAAATTCATTTACTAGAGCTCAACTACACTGTAGTTACAATGCTGTTGCATTGCTAGATTAATTTTTGCCATACAGTGTGGTCACTAATTCCCTGCAGCTGTGTAAGTAGTCATATAGTTTTACTTATGTTCAACACAAACATAATGAGGCAATTTGTTGAGAATCAGGCCATTGTGGAAGTTCCAAGCAGATCGGGTGTTATTATTTTTTTTTACTAGATGTGAAATATTCTTACACTTCAGAGAGATACATTTCTTATTCTGTAACCACATGCAGTGAATATTTGGAGAAGTCATAGAACAACTAAGAAGGGTACTTCACTTCTAAGAATGTTTTGCGTAAGGGAGCTGATGACATTGTTTCCTCAATATCCCAGTTCCAATGGAAAAAATTGGTTGTTGAAAACTAATACAAAGTGTCTGAATTTTTTAAGCTTGCTCTTAACACAAGATTTTTACAGCTATTCTCTGAGAACTAAAAGTACCATTTCAACTGACCTAAAAAGTGAATGATTGGTACAATGGACAGTGCAAATTTGATATTTTCCATGTGTCTATGTCATTTTACAGTAATTTCAAGGACAAATACATTAATTTAATAAACATATGTATTGCAAAAGAGCATGGAAAGCCACATGAGAAAATTAATATTAGTATGTTGTAGCAAACAAAACAGAAAATAAAGAAACCACAATAAAGTTGAAAAAAATGAGTGAAGCAGATGTGCTTTTTCATGCTTGACCATGTCAGGACCACGGCAGAGCAGAGATTGACTTAAGCCGTCACAGATGAAACACATCAGGAATTCTTCAAAAACCCTTAGTGTGCATGTTCATTTAGATATCACCATTTAACATCCTGTTCCTTCCTTTGCAATTAAAATACCTGATTTGGAAATTAATCACATATATTTACCACAAAAGTTATTCAAAAAGAGGTTTCTTTGGAGTCCTAAACACAATCCACATGGCCACATGTTCTTGCTTGCTGTGCTGGCTGGAGAACAAAAATGTAGAGTTTTGGCATTGTCACTTCTCTCTCTATTGCGGGCATAGCCTTTATCCTTGAAAGCCAGGATATAAATGCCTTTGGGATCTTTTATTTTGTTATTTATAAACTTATTTTCAGATAAAGCACAATAATTATTTTCAGATAAGGTTCCCAGAAGTCATCACTCACTGTTCAGTCCTGAGGAAGCTAAGAAGAGCTGCATAATTTTTAGACTTTCATATTAGAATTACTCATTTTCACATGTAATGGTACACTTATAAGTGTGAGACATATAAAAACATAACATCACTCTCTAAAGTACCAGTGTAAAAGAGAAGAAAGAAAACAAATTGCACTTTTTCCTGCTGAAAAAGAAACCCATCTAGATTGATTACTGTCAACAAAGTTATAAACAAACACAGAAGTTTGCTTGGAAATGAAGTATACATTGACTATACAAGGAAGAACAGGTAAATACACAAACTGCAAAACAGAGGCATAGTAAAGTAATAGAAGGGAACTAAAAAGTATTCATTAAACCAAACTCAGCCTGGTACCTAAACCTCTTAACTTAGGATTTCTTCAGAAATTCTTGTGTCAAAGCCAGTAAAACAAGTAAAATTTTAATATGATTGTTCAAGACTGAAAAAGACAGAAGCGGAGATTTTTCCAGTTATATTCATGAGTAGAAATTACATATGCCTATAGAATCATAGAATCATAGAGTCATAGAGTCATAGAATAGTTAGGGTTGGAAAGGACCTTAAGATCATCTAGTTCCAACACTCCTGCTATGGGCAGGGACACCTCCCACTAAACCATGTCACCCAAGACTATGTCCAACCCGGCCTTGAACACCGCCAGGGATGGAGCATTCACAACTTCCCTGGGCAACACATTCCAGTGCCTCACCACCCTCACAGTAAAGAATTTCTTCCTCAGGTCCAATCTATACTTCCCCTGTTTAAGTTTGAACCCCTTGTCCTCTCACTACAGTCCCTCATGAAGAGTCCCTCCCCAGCATCCCTATAGGCTCCCTTCAAATACTAGAAGGCACCTATGAGGTCTCCATGCAGCCTTCTCTTCTCCAGGCTGAACAGCCCCTACTTTCTCAGCCTATCTTCAGGATCCTCCTGTCCCCTGATTATCCTCGTGGCCCTCCTCTGGACTTGTTCCAACAGTTCCATGTCCTTTTTATGCTGAGAACACCAGAACTGCACACAATACGCCAAGTGAGGTCTCACAAGAGCAGAGTAGAGGGGCAGGATCACCTCCCTTGATCTGCTGGTCACGCTCCTTTTGATGCAGCCCAGGATGCTGTTGGCTTTCTGGGCTGCAAGAGCACACTGCTGGCTCATGTTCATTTTCTTGTCAAACAACACCCCCAAGTCCTTCTCTGCAGGGCTGCTCTGAATCTCTTCTCTGCTCAACCTGTAGTTGTGCCAGGTACAGTACTTTGCACTTGTCATGGTTAAACTTCATCAGTTTGTCATCAGCCTACCTCACAAGTGTGTCAAGGTCCCTGTGGATGGCATTCCTTCCCTCCAGCATATCAACCGAACCACGCAGCTTGGTGTCATTGGCAAACTTGCTAAGGGCACACTCAGTCCCACTGTCTATGTCTCTGATGACAAAGATGTTGAACAAGACTGGTCCCAAAACCAATCCCTGAGGGGCACCGCACATTACTGGTCTCCAGGTGGACATTGAGATATTGAGCACAACTCTTTGTATGTGGCCATTCAGCCAGTTCTTTATCCACCAAGTGGTCCGCATATCAAATTAAAGTCTCTCCAATTTAGAGACAAGGATGTTGTCTGGGACAGTGTCAAATGCTTTGCACGAATCCAGGTAGCTGACATCAACTGCTCTACCCCTGTCCATCAGTTCCATAGCCCCCTCATAGAAGGCCACCAAATTGGTCAGGCAGGACTTCCCCTTAGTGAGGGCATGCTGGCTGTCACCCACCACCTTGTTGTTTTTCATATGCCTTAGCATGCCTTCCAGGAGAATTTGCTCCAAGATTTTGCCAGGCACAGAGGTGAGGCTGACTAGTCTGTAGTTCCCCAGCTCATCGATTTTCCCCTTCTTGAAAATGGGGGTTATATTTCCCTTTTTCCAGACATCTAGAACTTCTCCTGACTGCCATAATTTTTCAAATATGATGGACAGTGTCTTAGCAACTTCATTTGCCAGCTCTTTTGGGACCTATGAAGATGGATTTCATCAGGTCCCATGGACGTGTGTACGTTTAGGTTCTTAAGATGGTCTTGAACCAGATCCTCTCCTGCAGTGGGCCCAAGGTCATCATTCTCCCTGTCCCTGTGTCTGCCTTTCATGACTTGGTTAGTGTGGTCAGGACATTTTCCTGTGAAGACTGAGGCAAAGAATTCATTATGAACCTTAGCCTTCTCCAAATCCAGGGTAGCTAGTTTTCCTTATAGCTTCCAGAGGGAGCCCATGTTGTCCCTTTTTATTCACAATGTACCTATAGAATCCCTTCCTGTTATATTTAACATCCTTAGCCTAGTTTAATTCTAACTGGGCCTTAACTTTCCTAACCTGGTTCCTGCACAACATCCCTGTATTCTTCCCATGCCTCCTGTCCTTGCTTCCACCTTTTATAAGCCTCTTTTTTCCTTCAAATTTTCCTCAGCAGCTCCTTATCCATCCAAGGAGGTTTCCTGGCCCTCCTACTGCACTTCCATCTAGCTGGGACACAACATTTCCGAGTTTGCAGCAGGTGATCCTTAAATATCAACCAACAGTTTTGGGCCCATCTGCCCTCTAGGGCTATATCCCATGGAACCTTACTAAGCAAGTTCCTGAGGAGGCCATAGTCTGTTCTCTTGAAGTCCAGGGCAGTGAGCTTACTGCACATCCTTCTCACTGTCCCGAGGATCTCAAATTCGACAATCTCATGATATCAACCAAGACTGCCCTGGAGCATCATATTTCCAGCCAGTCCTTCCCTGTTGGTGAGCACGAGGTCAAGCATGTCACCTCTCCTTGTTGGCTTCTCTATTACTTGCAGAAGGAAGTTGTCTTCCACACGACCAAGGAACTTCTTCCATTGCTTGTGCCAGGCCATGTCATTTCTCCAACAAATATCAGGGTGGTTGAAGCCCCCCATGAGAACAAGTGTCTGTGAGTGTGAGGTTATTCCTATCTGTCTATAGGGTGCTTCATCCACAGAATCCTCTTGATGTGGTCTGTAACAGATCTCCACAGTAATGTCCCCATCACTGTTCTCCCTTTAACCCTGATCCACAAACTCTCTGTCAACTTCTCACTTGTCCCCAGACAGAGTTCCATACTCTCCCGCCTATCCCTAACATAAATAGCAACTCCCCCTCCCCGCCTGCCGGTCCTGTGTTTTCTAAAGAATCTGTAATCTTCCATTCCAACACACCAGTCATAGGAGCCATCCCACCATGTCTCTGTGACACCTATTTTATTATATCCCTGTAGAAGTGCATATATCTCCAATTCCTCTTGTTTTTTCCCCATGCTACAGGCCTTTGCATAGAGGCAACTGAGCCAAGCTCCAAATGAAGCCAGCTCATTGGCTGGAGTGGCTGGAATACCTCTGCATTGCTCCGAGCATTTATTATAGGTACTGGCAACTGACTGTGTTGGGACGGAATGATGCCCGCCTGCCCCAACACATCTAGTTTAAAGCATCCTTGACCAATCTGACAAGCCTCCCACCAAAACCACTCTTCCCCTTCTTTGTCAGATCACCTCCACCAGCCCCCAGTATACCTGGCCTACTAAATTGAGTCCCATGTTCAAGGTACCCAAACCCCTGAGTATGGCATCACCCTTCCAACCGTTTATTAACCTGGCCAATCCTCCTAGCCTTTTTAAGGTCCTCCCCTTTATCCTGGAGAATTGATGAAGAAACAATCTGAGCTCCAGAGCCCCTAACCACCTCTCCCAGAGCTCTGTAGTCCTTCTTTATGTTCTCTGGTCTACTGCTATCTATTTCATTAGCACTCACATGGACCACAAGAAGTGGATAATAGTGTGACTTACTAGACCAGGCAGCCTCTCTGCAATGTTCCTGATCCATGCCCCTGGTAGGCAACATACCTCCCTTGAGACTGGGTGAGGCCAACAAATGGCTGCCTCTGTTCTTCTCAAAGTAGAGAAACGGGTCATAGTCGTATACTATGACCCACTGTTTTTTCCTGGCAGCGCCATTAATGATCTTTACCAGTGCATCAGCTGGTTGTTCTTAGTGCAAGTGTGTTTCTTCATCAGCCCCCTGAGGAACTGTAAAGCGGTTCTGGGTGGGGACAAGAGATTTAAGTGGAAGTCCCTTCCTTTTAATTGTCCTCTTCCTCCTTTTTTTTTAATGGCAAACATATGTATATATGTGCATATATATCTCTCTCAATGATATATAAAATCCAGAACATGAGCTACACTGTAATCATAGTGTAATTACACTGTAGTTATATAGGTTTATCACAAAATTCAATACCTCAATAAAATTGTCTGATGCTTTAATGTCTGAAATAGGCATTAAAAAATTTGTGAGTCCTGTATTGGTTTAAGAATTTGGAGACAAAATTACGCACAATCACACATGCTATATAAATGTATAAACTTATCTTTAAAAATTCCAATTATTTGAAAGCTAAGAATCTACATGTTTCTTGGCATTCTAGCAAGAACAAATAAAATAACTATTCCATGAATAAAGGTTATGTATCAATCTCATTTTTAATACCTGCACTCACTTTACATATAACTTTGAGGGAGAATCACACTGATACAGGGCAATAAAACTTAGATGTTGATGGCTACACATGGATAATCTCTTTCCACTATTCATTCCCCTTTTCTTGTTCATTCTCTTTCCCTTCCTTTCATTTCCATTCCCATCATTTCCCTGCCCTGCCCTGCACTTTATTCCTTCGGCATTAGTCATGTTTGTTGAATTTAGGCGATGATTTGGAATTTTTGTAAAGTGACATACGATGGAAACTGACCCCAAGTTAGAAAGATGAATTTCCCTCCCCTCAAGTTCCTGTATATAAAGACCAATTATGCAGATGAGGAGAATTTCACCCAAAATAAATTTCATGTTCCATCTGATTATGGGTAATAGATTATTCCAGACCTACACTGTCCTCAGGTGGAATTGAAGGATCCTTTAAACATCAAGGAGTATATTCATAACCATTATCCTCTTAACCCTTTGATGTGAAAAGATTGCTATAAAATTTACTAAATTCATCTAAAATGACTTTTGAATCTCCAATCACTTTGTTCTCTGCATTAATAATACTAGGACTAATCCTGCATGACTTGTGAGATTTAAGATGAGTAGCTAATAGCTTTTGAATCAAGGGTGCCTTTCAAGGGTGCCTCTAAGCAGTATCAAAAGTGCATGTGCAATTTGTCTTATCCAAATTGCTGCATATTCAGAAAGCTATGTAACCTATATACAAACTACATTTTCATTCAAGATGTATAACTCGTATATGCAAAAATAGTCTGAGGATTAACAGTGGATTTTTTACACAGAGAATAGAAAAGAACTACACATGAATACTTCTGAATATTTAGCTCTATTTATCCATATAGAACAGTGGGGATTGCTCTTGGTCTGGTTTTAGAACCTAGGTATTTTTTGCTTTACTTCCTGGTTCCAGGGTTTTGTTATGATGGTATTAGGTTAAGACTAACATACTGAGACTAGTATTTTTCTCCTCTGATCTCCAACCCATCCTTCACCATTTGGCCTTCAGGTAAAAAACAGTGTCAAAAACACTAGGCAGTAGGAGCAGCTGCAAACACAGCCAAAGCCTGAGCTTTTCTGAATTCAGAGACTATTTACAACTTGGACATTTTCTTGGCTCTCTACTTTTTCTGACTTTGCTCTTCCTTCATAGCCTCTGCATCCAATGTTTATTCTTACCTGGTTCTTTTGTCTTTCTTCTCCTCTAACTCCCACAAATTCAATATTCCTCCTTCCTTTATTCCTTTAATATATCCCCAGATAACCTCCTCATTCTTTCTTTGACCACCATCAGCTCCAAAGATATAATGGAATGTACATGCTATTTACCGCTACTTCTACTCTCTTGCCTATTTAGGGGATAAACTTCTCAGAACAAGGACTCTCTGCCACGTTTTATGCTTACGGTGTCTATCACAAAAGGACTCCAAACAACAGCTCACCCACAAATCTTACATATGAAATCTTGAAATATGTTTTTTTCAGACTCATTTTCTATTAGAAATCAAACACATTTTAATTAATAGAAACAAAACCAATTTCTAGAAGATTTTGTTTCATCTACAAAAAGTAATAAAATTACAACATATTCAACATAACGTAGTCTATATGTCATCTTAGATAGCATTCCAGGATATGAATCCTGCTTGTGAAAGTGTTATTTAGGCATTTAAATGATTCAGCCTCTTTGCAAAACTGTGTGCTAGGTTCAACAGTAGCAGTCATTTTTCTCCTTAATAGCTGGTGCAGTGCTGTGGTTTTGACTTTCAGGCTGGGAACATATCTGATAACACCGATGTTTTTAGTTGCTGCTCAGTAATGTTTACTTTGATCAAGGACTTTCTGAGCCTCATGCTCTGCCAGGGAGGAGGGGAAGCCAGGAGAAAGCAAAGACAGGCTACCTGAACCAAACTAGCCAAAGAGGTACTCCATACCACAGCACGTCATGCTCACTATATAAACTGGGGGCAGTTACCTGGAAGGGCTAGATCACTGCTCAGTTGAGCTGGATAACATTCAGCAGATGGTGAGCGGTTGTATTCTCTTCTCTTGTTATTTCTCTTATTATTATTATTATTATTGGTGGTAGCAGAATTGGTTTGTGTTATACCTTACTTACTGGATTGTTCTTATCTCAACCTATGGGAGTAACATTCTTTCAATTCTCCTCCCCATCCCTCTGGGAGTGGTGGGAGGAAAGGGAGGGGAGTGAGGTAATGACTGCATGGCTGATTTATGGCTGGACTTAAACTACAAAGAATGGTTACCTCAGAAGCTCATTAAGCTACCATAACCAATGACCTTCAAGATCAAAGTCCTCTATGTTGATCTGGCCCTCTAAAAACATGGACTGAGGAATGGCATTACAACCAGTCTGATGTATCCTCTTTCCTTTTTACTGACAATTAAATGAATGTGTACTTTCAAGCAAAATGAAATGCCCTTTCTGTCTCCATCTTCAGAGAAAATAAGATCATTCCAGATCAAAAATTATGCAAAGCAAGTATTGCTGTGGCTGTAAACAGACATTCCCTACAAGAATAATTTTTTGTGTGAGCTAAAGGTAAAAGAAACTGCTGCTCAGAAATAGTGACAAGAGCTGTAGGATCCAATAACACAGTAGTGGCTCCATGCATTTCATTCTCCCTTGAGTGCAGTTTGAGCCATTTGCTTGTACATCAGGCGGGAGGTTGGACAAGAGGACTCCAGGGGTCCTGTCTAACCTAAATTATCTAATGATTCTTTGTTCAGGGTCAGGTGCTCAAAGACACTGTCACATACTGATTGTGTCTTAACCCAAGGCACACTTGAAAGCTGTGTCCTATCTCCATTTTGAGAGGAAACCTGGAAGCAGTCCACTTAGCTGTTTCCCTTTCCTTTCTCTCCTCCCTTCTCTCCTTCTCCCACAGCATAGGAGAAATAACTTTTGAGGACAGTTAGAAAGGGTGTGTATGCTGGGCAGACCTCTGGTGTGGATGCTCAGGGAACCAGGCTGTGATTTAGGTGATTAGGAGACCTGGGAGGCTACCGCTCCTGCAGCTTGATTACTATGGTTTTTGATATGCGGTTGAGCTCATGTCCGCTGATGGAGGAACATCTAAGCTCACTTAGGTTATGGAAAATATGTAGCATCTCACAAGTGATCTTCAGAGTATGTTGAAGAGCAGAAAAGACAGTGATAACTATGGGACTTAGCCCGTGAAGACTGTTATGGAAAAAGCTGTTTTTTGAGCCCTTTCTTTGGCCTACATGAGACCACCTGTGACTGTTTGAATACTTCGTAACAACAACGAAAATGTGCCACAAAGTGAAGCAGCAATCAACAAACTGCACCCTGAGAAAATCTTAAGGAGTAAAGTTGGTAAGTTGTAAAAGAGTAGATGGCAAAACTACATTTTATTGAGAACACAAAACACGTTCACAATGGGAAAATACTAATCCTGGAAAATACATATATACACAAAATATCATGTCACAGCATGAGGTGTTTTAAAGTCAACAGGATAGATAATAGAGATTTGGTTTATTGAGTGACTTTAGCAAAATTCCTCGCAAACTCAGACTAAAAGATAGAAAGGTATATTTACATGTCATCTCTTCTGCAGTTGCAAATATTCTGGGGAGGCAATCGTGGCTATGGCTGAAACATCAGCACTGCTTCATGCGCTGCATCTTCTCAGACAGTCAGGGGTAGGGTTGCACAGTTACCTCCCTGCTATCTAGAAACCTCCTGCCAAGAATTAGTTGCTAGTTTTATTTATGTAAGGCAAACACAGGCACACAAAACCAGTAATAACCAAGATAACTGCACTTTGTGCACATCATTAGTACTAGCTGTTCAGTGAGGTACTATATATCAAAGTACTAGAACTACAATAATTTATCCATCTAATACTGTGACACAGGAGGTGCATTTAATAGTATTTGTTGAGTTACCTTTGCAAGTAAAGTTTTATTACCCAGAAATAGCTTGTGAATGCTAAACATGGCAGTTCTCCATATTTTCCAGCAAAGGGCAGGTAAATATCCTTTGCTTGAGAGAATCTTCTGATACTTTAAATAACCTTCCACAGAATAAAATTCTTTTCAAAGTTGTCCATGTATATCTGTCCCAGAATGTTCACATCTACTAAATATGTTTTTATTAAGCTACTATATTTTTGCTCCCTAAAATAAATTTTTCACTAAAATAATTCTTCCCCATAACAAAATAAAATAATAAACAATGCTGCTGATGATAGTGAACAGTATACTCTTTTTTCTATCAAATCATGATTTCTCATAAAAAGGAGTTATTAGCTTGTACTCTTCTGTGTCTTTTCTTTGCCTCTGATTTGCATTTTCCTTCATTTTATAACTGTGTCATGATCAGGGTATTTTACAATAGGGTTTTGCAATTGCTTGCTTGCTTGCCTTGCAATAGCAGGCCTGAAAGGAAGTAAGCAATCATACGTTTTAATTAACGCCGATTTCATGAGATTTTAATTCTGTCTGATGGATATAAGCTAAAAATCAATCATTGTCTCTTAATTTTCAAATCAATCCAAGAATATATGAAATGAAACATCACAAAAGCCAGTTACATAGAAGATTTAAACTGATGGGAAGCTGTTTGATTTATTATACAACAGATAAGATCTGCATGACACAGCTTCCTGATGGTTTATGAGCCTGTGAAATCTTTCTAATGAAGGTTATTCCTGAACTCATAAAATTTCATATTCCAGTCTGTACTCTATCATCAACCTACAATGTTAGATTTGGATTGATAAGCTCTCTAATTATAAAAAAAAAAAAGAAATTGTTCTGTTGATCTGATGAAGACCTGCTCTTTGGATGGAAGACAGAAAAATGGAACCAACTTCTGCCACAGTATATCCACAAGGGAACAGCAGAACTGACCACTTGTTTCCTATTACCTTTCAACTTGAAACAGGGAGAGAAGACTCAACAAAGCCTTTTACAGATCATTATTTTAGATCTTGCTTCTCAGGATACATTGTTCCAAAGGAGAAACACACCTATATATTTGAATTTCTGTTTTAACTGGAAATTAGTTTAGTCGATAAACTTTGGTTATTTTCCTAGTAACCTAAGTTTGAATAATAAATGGTGACAATTCAGAGTAGGTGTTAAGATACATAGCTAAATTAGGCAGCCCTGCATTAGTAAAAATTACTCTGAAAAAGATCAGCACTGTTCACATGCTTAGTTATCTCTTTCAGCTGAGAGGTACTACCACTTTCTGTGGGATGCTCAAGCTGCCCATCATCTGCAGCTGATATGCTCATTGACTTAGTGGTAACATCCCTTGGTAATGTCAGGCAACACTTGCCCTTTTATAGCTTACCTGGGGTTGTGGTTTAAGACCCCCAGTTCTGCTCACTCATTCCCCTCTCATTCTTCTCCAGTCCTGGGGGATGGGGAGGAGAATCGAAGGAATGCACCTCCCACAGGTTGAGATAAGAGCAGTTTAGTAACTAAGATATAACATAAATCACTACTGCTACCACCAGTAATAATAATGACAAGGTAAATACAAGGAAAGATTACAAGAAATCACCAACTTATTTCCACCCATCCCGACCAAGCAGTGCACCCCCCATCACCTCATACTAAATCCGACCACGTAGTGCCTCCCCCCACAACCCCCCTTCCGAGTCTCTTCTCTCCGTTTCACATGCAGGACATGACGTGCTGTGGTATGGAATGCCTCTTTGGTCAGTTTAGGTCAGGTGCCCTGTCCCTGCTTCCTCCCAGCTTCCCCTCCTCTCTGGCAGAGCATGAAACTCAGAAAGTAATTGGCCAGCCTAAACATTCTAGGCCATAACTATAAACACTGGTGTTATCAGCAATAATTGTTCCCAATCCGACAATCAAAACCACAGTGCTGCACCAGCTACTACAAAAAAGAGAAAAATGCCTGCTGCTGCTGAACCCATGACACCTGGCTATGATTGATCATTATAAATGTTAGTTTTGGTTATAAAGATACTATTTTGAAGATCAAATCAGAGTAATAGCATTGGGCTTGTATTTCCACAGTAGGTTCTATTTAAGGAAAGCATTTGAGCATGTGTTTAAATTTAACTCTATTGAAAACAACACATATACACATTTTTAACATTAATATAAAAATGTCTAATACTAATGATTTCCTGAGTGGGAGCTTTAATCTTTACCAAGTATTTGTTAGAGCTCAAAACAGGATGAACATGTGGCACTTTTATTTTGCATCAAAAATTTACATAATAAAGGATAAACTGACAAAAATTATTACTTAAATCAAAAATGGATCAGCCAAATAATTCAAATTTATCCTTAATATGCAGAGGGGAGAAATGTATACATGAAAGGCCTTTTGGAATTTCTATGGAAAACAAGGACCACATGAACAGTCTGCTGATGTTTGGTTTTTTGGGGGCTTTTTTGTTGGTTTTTTTTTGTGTTTGCTTTGTTGTTTTTTTTTTTTTGGTGGTGGAGTGTGTGGGGATTTTTTGTTGTTCTGCTTTACACTGAATTCTATGGATCCATTCTCATGCATTCATAAATTTTATTTGTCTTTCTATGAAGCAATTAAGAAGCTTCCAAAGTGGAAAAGAAAGTACTTTATCAATTAAGTATCATTTTCCATTTCCTTATTTATGAACCTGTGGCTACTAAGCATCAATAATTTCTGCTTTACTACATGTCACCAGGAAGATTGATTGTGCATGTCACCTCTATATGAGAAGATTTAAATGAAAAGCATATACTTGCAACAACACCAAATCCACTTCTGTATAAAAGAGAAACTCAATTATATTTTATAAAAATACAAGTTCTAAGTTGCATCACATCCCTGTTCAAGTGAAAGCCTGGAATTTTCCTTCAACATTTTCATTGCTGTTATTGTAATACTTGTAACTATGCACGCAGCAAGTATCAGACTGAAAAAAAAAAAAATTATTCCTGAAAATAAAGCACTTAGAAAATAGGAAGTGCCAAGATCAAGGCTGCACAGAAAAATTTAAATCATTTGCCTGTGCATATAAATTATGATACAGTCAATTAGATGATCACTATAAGTTTACTTGAATACAGTATGCCTTTGCTTTATTCAGTGGATAGAACAGATGGTGGTTAGGGAGCTTATTAAGAACTGCTTTTCATATATTTTTTCAACATCTCCTCTAAAAGAAGCCATTCACATTCTGAAGAGAAAGCCATCTACCTATTTCTGGCGTATATGTGTCTAGCACTTTAGGCACTCATTTTCCATGTGTTTACAGAGACATTTTAGCCTTCCACTCAATACAAAGGATATTTGCATTGGCTGAGATGTACAGAACTGTTCAGTTTTTGGCATTGCCAAGAGCATTGTTCAAGCCTGAATCAGGATTCTTGGATTACTTAAGGTAACAACTCTTTGAGTGGGGTGCCTTTGCATGTGCTGATGGCACATTGAGAAGAAAGGATTGACACGGTTTTGAGCAGGTTGCCTGATCAGCAGACTTATGTTAAGAATTAAGAGTGCCTGTTTGAGGAAGGATGTGAGCCTCAGTTTCTGAGACAGTTGCTACAGAAGCAGTTTGCTCCTCTTCCGGCACAGTAAACACTTCTTTTATAAGAAGATAGGCAAAAGAGAATAAGGAAACCAGGAATGAGGCATACTTAAAGAAGGTAAGTTCACTTTCATGTCCCAAGTTGATAAGCATAGAGAATTCAAAATGCAGATCCTGCATCCCAACTGAGCACCTCTATCAGGATTGTTGGGTATTCTGGCTTTATGAAATCTATCTGCAGTATAATTGCAGATGGAAAGAGGACACAGCTGCTTGAAGCAGCTGTCTGCAGTGACTCACAACTGGCTAGTGCTGGTACTTCAGTAAGTAAATGCTTTCTGGTAGTGTCTTTGTCAGGCCTCTCACTCACCTGTGTGTGCATGGGAAGAGCAGATACCAAACACAGAGCTCAGGATACCTTTGCACAGAGTGTGCAAAAGCATCGTGTCTTGCAGGATCCAATTTATTATTCTCAGACTCCTCAGGGTATCATTATCCTCATGAGTTATCCTGCATTTTCACAACTACCATGGGAGCTTCACAAATGTGAGTGAATTTGTTACTACAATTCTTGGAAGAGTAATTTCCAAAGGGGAAATTGTGGCACAGAGAGATGAAGCTGACTCTTCAGTGTCAGCTTCCTCACCCTCTCCTGTAGGGAGTTACTTGAAGGAGGGTAAGGGAGGCTGGAGAAAGATTTGTAAACCCTTAGCTTCCCATCTCAGCACTGGAAGGAACTGACTACATGAGGAACAAGGCAAAGAGCCTGCTGCAGACTCCTGCCAGCCTGCCCTCTGCAGTTCAGATACAATCAGGAACTTAAGTACTCTGTATCTCAACCTCTTCTCATATCACTGTAAGACTGGAAAGAAAAGAACCTAAGAACAAGTCGCTAGCATTTAGGTTATCCTGGCTCAACTGACATGCAGTATATACCACAAGTTATCATAGGGGCTTCTGGGGATGAAAAGTTTTTACATTTTTGAGGAAAAATTTGGTGGAGGCTACATGTAGTATCATATTAATTTACAAGTAGAGATTAGGTTTAATTGTACAGCAGATGCTCTGCTTTCACATTTTGTGACCATATATTGTTTAGTATGTTATTATTTTATAGTACTGTTTTCTAGCAGCATAAATTATATTAACTACTTGTCCTGGGGACACAGTACACTGTGTTCCATTTCTCATATATGGGTAACATATATGACAATAATATTCTTTACTTTCTTGGAAAAATAACCCAAGCAAAAGCTTTCTACCTGTTTCAGCATGTTTCCCTCTTTTGCCCTTGTCCTTCAGCCTTTCTCCCATCTTTCTGTCCTGAATATATATAAAGGTTATGTGCTTTTTTGCTGCAAAATGAATGAATCTTGCTACAATGTAATCCTGAATCTAGAATCTTGACTCTGTTGTTTTATGAGATCTGAGGCCTCTTTTCAGGTCTGGTTTTCTACTGACTTCTTTGACATGCTTCACTACACCTAATAGCTCCCTATTACCAGTTACAATTTAGCATCTGAGCCAGGAGCTGGAGGAAAAAGGGAAAAAGGAGTGTAAATTATACGGAGTTGTGGTGAACAAAGGTTTTATTTCTCCTGAGCACAACCCTTTGATAGGAAAACGGGGGAGACAAATGTGTTGCTAATTTAATTAAGTAGTATGAGATGGCAGGGTCCACAGATGCCATTTAGGACTGGATTAATCAAGAGCAGGTGATGAAAATGAATAGTCACACATAATGTTAGCATTTTTAACAATCCGACACAGTCTAATGGAATCAAGTGCTATTTAAGAACAGAGCTCAGTTTTGCTTGCTAATCCAAATTTATCTATGCTTTCACCCTGAACATTCATGTGGATCAAGAACTCTGTTCTCTCTGATTCCCATTAATTTTTGGGGGCATTTTTTGTTATTTAATATTAATCACAACATGTTCACATCCCCTGTTGCTGCATATGGAAAGAAGAACAGTGAGTGCTGTGGAAGCACTGTATTCTAGGTGCTGAACAAATTTAACATGGGGCAGGTAAGTACTTTTTGACAGCTGCAAGGTCATAATTACCAGTATGAAACCTTTTTTTTTCCCTCTGTGCATTCCTTTCTAAAAGAATATAAAGATCTTGGTTTGTTGTTTCCTTATAGACTCAAAGCTGAAAATATTTTTGTTAATAAATTTTGTGATTGCCTGCAGCTATTTAACACGACTTATCCAGCGTCACTTTATCTTTCCTGGCAATAGCTGAAGAATGGAAGTTACTAAAATTTTCAGTCTGCTATCCAGTGAAAGAGTTACTAGACGAAGATTGAAAACCCTGTCAGACTGGAAGTGAATTTAACTGCACACAAAGTCACACATTTGCAATAAACAGTTTTCAGGTAGAATAAATTTTGTGCTTATAATTTCACTGCTTGGAAAAGGCTAGAACATGCTATTGGAAATCAAAACTTTGTCCAGTTGTGGTCTTACACCTGCAAACAAGCTGCTGCTTCAACAAACATTAAATTTACAGGGCAATGGGCATATTGCTTGTTACTCTACTCCTCCGACAGCCTTTGACACAGAAGAGAGTATGTAGGCAAGTGCTATGACATCTGTTTCTCATCCATTTGTGCAGAAGGGGTATAAAAACTCTGTCACCTATGCTAGGGCCCTGAAAGCTTTATAACCTATTACTTCTTTATGTGGTGCCATAAAAGCAAACCAAATCCTGTCCAGCACAAGACTGACAGAGCATTCTGTAGTATTCTTAGTTTTCAAAGTCTGAGGTCTCTTTACCCTTTTAATGGATGGATTTACTGCACTTCAGAGTGCAATTTCCCATTAGTTGTTATCAGGACTGAGGGGATCTTCTTTATGCCACAGGCAGAGAGAACTAGTCCATTAGGTGCTATACATTTTATTGCATTTATAGAGCCTTGAAAAGTTTGCTTTTTAAACCTTATGAAAATCAATTACAGACAGATATGTCTCAGTTGCCATCTTTCAATATAGGTGTTTTCCAAACCCTGAAGAATCTTTAGAAGAAGGACTCCTGTGTGCCTTGAAAATATCTGTGGTTTTAAGTAGCTCCGAGTATTAACAAATCCAATACAAGGAATTCAAAGATGCATATGCATTTCTTCCCAGTGAGCATCCCAAGGACAACCTACCTAATGGTCTTCGGCTCTCTAGCTTCCAAGTGAACAGTGAATTTGTCAAAGTACTCCTGATAGAGAGTAGGGAACACCAATGGGGATTAAAAATACACATTCTTAAAGAAAAAGAACTCTAAAACACAAACAGAAGAACTCAAAGACAATGTGTGTTTATATCAATGTAGTTTTATACCAAACCCCTTCCAGGATCACAATAAATTTCAAGATTTTTTTGCCAGTTGTTTCTGAAAAATAACAGTGTGAGACTTAAAAGCTCAGGAAAGATGTTGTGAGGCATTTAGCAATACAGGATCAGAGATACCCCTGCCCAGGTGCTTGACTTTCCCTTGCACAGTGATAAATGAGCTGCAATCCTCAACTGATTAAAACTCATTGCTTGGGATAATCTCTTAAAATTGCCTCAGTGCCTGTTTATATCTTTTTACTCTACAGTTACTCTTGTAGCATCTTAAACTGCTCCAGCTCTACTTGCCAGAACTTGTCTGCAGTACCCATGAACTGAGTGAGTTTACAAAGCTGCAGACACATTGAAGAAGTTACATTTTCCTGCTCACTGTTGCCCCCAGCTGAGACATACAACTCATAGAGCAAGTACTTGGAGAATTCCATTTCAGTTCAATGCCAGCTTTTTCACTTAGCTCATTTCTCCTACTTTGCACTGACCCTGTCTAGCGTCACTGGTGTAGGGTGGTAATGCTTTGAACTGCTGTAACTTCTTGGCATAAATGACAATGTCCTGAGATTAAATTACTATCTAATCTTCCTCTCAGAAGAGCAGAAATAAGGAAAACTCCAGTGAAGATGGTGTGATCACCTGAAGGAACACGGTACTTTGGTTCTACAAGAACTTTGTCTACAGCTGGTAGTTTAGTGTCAAGGTTTATGAGGAGTGAGTAATGAAGGAGAAAAGACTGCTGTATGCCTGCTCTGCAGACTCATGCTGGAGTGAAGGGAGAAGCTGTTTTGAGTTGGAGGGAGGGAGAAGGAATTACCATTTTAGGTGTCTCAGTCTAATTACGCTTTCCAATTAACATCCATAAAGCTCATCCTTTTTTAAAGTGCTCATACTTCCTCAAGTATGTTCATTTTTAGAGATGTGATCTTGTGGATTTCATCCCTGTTTGAAGGCAGGGTTATATTCTGAGGTATGTTTGGGTCTTTTAATTAAAACCTACAAGTAAAATATTTAGAATACTTCTGAATTATGGAATACTCTTTGTTTTGCAAATGGAAAAGTGTAACCAATAGTCTTACAGCATTTTATATTAAAACCAGTGTTAAATTATAATAAAGGAAAAAAGATAAAAGAATTACAGTCTGGATTTATGTACACATGCTGAAGATTAATGTCTTTGCTTAATTTGGGTTGAAATATATATTCTAATAAGGTGTTAACATTAGTTCTGAGAGTGCTCATCTAGCAACCATGAATATGTTATAACTAGATGTAATTATCCTTTCTAAAGTTTTTATCTTGTTATACTTTTTCTTTATTTTTTTTCTTTGGCTGAACTTTTAGGAACTTAGAGGCAAATGCAAGGACACTTTTCCAGGGGAAGTTGTAGCTCCATAAATGTGCCCAAGCAAATTCATTCATATGTGTTCTCACTCTCTGAAAAAGAAAGGTGAGAATGCCATGAGGGGAAAAAGCTGTGTTTATACAGTTTTAAGGTTCCTCTATAATAATTTTTTATTATAAAGATCTGCACATTATCACCCAAGCTCAACCAGATGGGTGGAAAACTGGATGGGTGAAAATAACAGTAGAATATCCAGGTTCAGAATATAGCAGTTAATAAGTCAGGCTTTGCCTTCAGGCTGATAACCAGTGACGTAATGCTGGAGTCTCTAATAGGACCTGAACTCTTCAATATCTTTAGCAGCAACGTGGAGGAGATGTTGGACAGCAGTTTGAACCAAGTTTGAAGATAACACCTTATTGTGAGGACCACCCACTGTGCTAAAGGACAAGGTTTCCATGTAGAGACACCCTGGCAGGCTGGAGGAGGGGACGAAAAAGAACTTTATGAAATACAAAGACAAATATTTGGCCCTGTACTGGGAAAGGAAGATCCCCTTGTCACACTGCAGTCTGAGCTGTGAGTGGCGTGGGAGCAGCTCTGTGGAGAAGTGTCTGGGGGTCCTGGTGGACAGAAGGCTGGAAAGGAGCCAGCAGCATGCCTGGTAGCACTGACAGGAGAGAAATTCTTATCTCCAAAAATCAACACTTATTAGATGATTTATAGAATGCTGTATTACTTTTTGGGCTCCCATTGGAAAAAAAGATATTTATCTGCTGAGCAGTTTCAGCAAAAGGCCACTGAGATAGTCAGGATCTGGAACACTTGCCCTGTAAGGACAGGCTGAGGAAGTGAGACTTGGTCAGACTGAGGAAGAAATGGTTTGAGGAGATTTAATAGCAGTTTTCTGTTACCTGTGGGGAACATATTGACGGAACAAAGCCAGACTCTTCTCAGTGGTGTATGGTGTGACAAAAATAGACAAAGCTGTGTGTTAAAAAAGGTGGATCTGATTAAATACAAGAAACTCTTCCACTGTGAGGACAGCACACTAGTGGATGAGGTTGCCCAGATAGACTGTGAAGTCTAAGTTTTCAAGACTGGATAAACCCTAAACAACCTTTGTCTGATCTCATTGCTAAGAGGTCAATCCAGCCTGAATTTTCCTGTGATTTTGTAAGAGTTACTACTCTTCTAGGGCTAATGCTATTTAAAGGTGCTACATCTGTATTAATAAGCAACTGGCCACAGGCAAATGTGACTGTACTCAACTCTTGTTGAGCCCCCAGGGCTCCACAGCTCCCATGGCTCTGCCTGCAGTACATAACAGAGGAGTACCAGCTTGCTAGGAGGAAGCTGCTCTGTTCTAACAGGAGATCAATAGGTAAGGTCACTTCAGGGAGGTTACTGATGCTTTCTGGTCTTCCTTGGAAAGCAAGGTAGCTTTTCTCCCCATAAAGGTGAATACTTCAATAGTATTTTGTGGCCTTCCCATTCCACATAATAACTGGGGAATACACGCTGAATGTACCTTGTATTTATGAATGTCAGTAAATACTGTGAATACTGTTGAAAGGATTATTGCGACATATTGGAAAGTGTAATAATCTCATTCATTTGACATTATAAATATTGAATTCCTTCCCTTTTAGCAGACTAATAGTTCAGCTTTATCACTGCAGCCACAACGGCAAACATGTAGATCCATGGTCCAAAGCTCTCAGGAGGTGACAGTCATGGGACGTGACCAAGATGGATTTATCAGATGTAATTCTGGGTAAATTTATCATTTGTCTCACAAGTAATTACTCTAAAATGGAGCTGTATTTCAGCTAGAGGCATCAGGGAAAGAATGGTGGAGTGACCAAAGCTTCCTATACTTGTATTGTGCACAAGGCACTGAAGAAAGCAGGAGAGATCAGACAGAAAATGGGGAGTGAGAAAATGCTGATACATGGTGAGAGAGAGGGGGAGGAAAAAAAGAGTCTGGCAATGTAGAAAATAGCATAACAGATTCATGGTTTTCTTCAGCTGAAGATATTTTCTGAAATGGAATCTCTCTACTGGAATTGAGTATAAGGTAACCCACAATATATCCATCAATATATAATCATCTATTATCCAGAACATTTTTACTTATCAATTTCTGGCTAATACATTCTCTGTACATTTAACTTATTAGCTGTTGATTTCAGGTATCAGTACAGTTAAGTACATAATAAGTACCATATTATTCTGACAATCATGCTTTATAATAAGTAAAGCACTGGGGAGAGGCAACTAAGAGAGAAAACCTTGTGCAATACACTACAACTGAAAACTTGTTTATTCAGGTGAACTGAGGCAATATTTCCTGAGTAAATGTGTTGTCAAGAATTTCTCCAACCTTTTCTCCTTTTTCTCCTGCTTGACGAAACTATTCTGTAGTCATCATATTGAAAAAGCCCTCCCACCCATTAAGTGGATTACTTATGTTTTTTAGATGTTATAGGATAAAACTAATCCCCCTTCC